>CM076584.1:1577249716-1577340646 GCA_034641835.2 Pinus albicaulis | reverse complement strand
ATTTCACTGAGTTTGACCCGGAGAGAGCCCTCTCCTGTCCTCGTAGGGCTAGCTACGAGGCTAAGCTTTGTTTGATGTTGCATCGAGTTTTGCCTTCATCAGCCTGAGGCACATTCGAGTGCTAACAAAGATCACAAAAACACGAGACACAAAATGTAGGCACTCTGTCAGGGAAAAACCCCTCTCTAGGGAATACCCAGTTAAAATTATCTTCCTTTAATAGTTTTCCATGAGACTCTTCAACCTAGACATAGACCCATACCTTCCTCCACACCAAGTTAACCCTTCTAGACCTTCGACCTTGTAGCAGCAACAATTAACCCCAACAACTTTGATTATGCAGGAACATGCAACAATAGGCAACAACTGGCAACAATAACAGTAAAAAGACTCCGAGCTTCCAAAGTAGGGCACGAGAGAGAGAAAGAGAGAGCCCAAAATTTCGATTTTCTTCTTTTCTTCTTCCTTGACCAAACTCACACTTCTTTTGACATCCTTCTCCTACTTCGCACTTTTCTAAGCTACTTCTTGAGATATCAAACTTCAGTGAGTGAGTGTGTCTAAATGAATTCTATCTACTCCAATAGATAGGCTCTAGGTCAGGTCAAATTTCCCAGATTGAGGCCGACTTGATCTCCTTTAGGCCAACTTGGTGTGGAGGTGACATAATACATAATTGACTAAATAATAATTATTTTTACATGATTTGAAAGCCCAAGAAGGGTCTTATAAAAGGTACAATGACTCTAATGACACAATATTAATCCTTGGAATCCATAATAGGGACTTTGACTAATATAATGATGACCCAAGCATGAAATGCATGCTTTCATAAGTCATTGCAACAATAATAAAAATTCCTTTCTTTATTCTTTTGACAAGTACATTATATAGTGACTCAATTACATTTATGAAGACCGAACCTAGTTACAATTTTCAACACCTCTTCCACAAGAAGAGCCCCTGACAAAACCTTCTCAGACAAAATGGAATTTTCAAATTTGCATACAAAGATTGGTGAGGTCATGGGCATATCACAGATTCATATACAGTTAAGGTTATATAACTTCCCTTGTGTCATTTCCATGGCTACCATGTCTGATCCAGATTTATGCAGGAACACAATAAAATACAGAAATAAACATAAATGCAGAGATGAAAATAAATGCCGAGATGTAGTAGAAAATATACTTCATTTCATTAATATAAAACAACTGGAATAAGCCTACAAACATAATGGAAATAAACTAGCTCGGTCGATGGTAGCTTGTCTTTGAGAAGAGATGTGGTAGCTACATGCCTTTAAACTGTGTTAGAATGAGGCTCAAGGCCTTTTTATTGTTGAACAACATGGGAAAACCCAAAACATCCAAAAACATAACCCTAGGGGATGAAATGCCAAAACTATAGGCCCCATTTGGGTAAATTGGTACATCAACTTCCGTGGGACGTAATTTTGGCATACGATCTTCGTTTGACATGCACAACACCTTGTTAGAAAGATCTATCCGAGGACTACACCTTTCAAGTGTCCAAAATCAATTAAGATCAAATTGTGGTCACTATTTTCCCAAAAAGTTCATTTATGACCTTAAAACAACTACGAAAGTTTAGGACCCGAAAAAACTTCCAAAAATAGTAAAGTGTGCTACAATTAAGGAAACTGAAAAAAACGAAAGAAACAATGGTGGGGGCGATACAACTAGATCTTATACTGGTGAGTGTTATTGATCTGCATGTCCATGATTCGATCAATTGTGGCATGTTCCATGCAGTCGAGGTTTAGCTCTGTTTCTGTGAGTGGTTATGCAATATCTAATGTGTCCAGTAATGGTGGAAAGTATGGCCGAAGACGGTACACATTGAACACTGGGTGAAGGCCAAGGAATGGAGGAATAATGAGCTCAAAAGCATTTTCTCACACAACCTTGATAATGGTGTAAGGCTGATATTAGAGTGGTCTGAGCTTCCGATGAACTATGTTTAGGCTTTCTTTCTGCAAATGCAACCAAACTTTGTCGCCCACCTGAAACTTGTGTGGCATCCGATGTTGATCATGTCGTTGCTTTCACTTAGCATTGGATTTGTCCACCATGTCATGGACCTGTTGGAGAATGTGCTGAATACGCTCAATGAAGTTGTTCGCCTTATTGGCTTAAGACTGGTGATCTGAATGGAATGTATTAGTTTTGTTTTTCTAAGTATCCAAACAGTAATTAAAATGTGTGCATAAGGTTCACTGAAGTTTGCAGATGAAACAAATGGTTTTAACTTAGTTAAACATATTTCTGTGTGAGGTTAAAGCATGTAAATTGCTTGTATAACACTATACAGCAGGAAATAAAAGAGAAATAAACATCACATGTAACAATACTTAGCAAATTTGATGAAGCAGTTCACCCCTCCTGGGCTACATCTGTTGGTCCAGCTCCCAATGGCATGTCCCTCATATCTCATTTCTCAAAAATGGAAATTAAATGTGAATAAAAGCCTCAAATGGTTGTTCTCTCTGTAAAAACAACTTCAAAATTCTTGAAATAGTCAGTAATGACTATTCATTTGCAGAAAACAAAGAATGGATGCTCAAAACACTTAAAACACCCTAGTGGCCCTAGTGGCTCCTTGACCTCTCCTGAAGCTAAACCTGCACAATATGACCTCTGATGGCTCTTAAACCTCTGCCTATGTGTTCATAATGTCGAGAATACCCAAAATTGACTATTCATTCCTCAAAATTGGTCGAATATCCAAGGAGTTATGGCCAAAACAATACACTGCCCAATGTCCCTTAGAAAACTCCACTAATTGTGGAGAACTTGAGTCATCTGCAATTAGTTTAGGGGTTTCCGCCAGTTTTGGTGGACGCACTCCAGAATTAGTGGATGGTTAAGCTTAGCATTAAATGTGAGGGGCGGGGTGGTCACATGCCACCCCCGCCGCATACTCCGCTAACCGTTTGTAACAACCGCCGAGTGGGATGGAACCTGGAGTTTCAAGGTTCCGTGCAAACCTTAACCGTCATTTAAACTTTAACCCGCCATATGACTGTAGAAAAACCCACCGGAATTTGTGTTAAGTGGCCGTCGGTTTGAGACGTGTCCCATGGTCCTGGCATATGGTCATGTGGAAGAGGGGGTTGGCCCTTAGGGGTTGGCTCCCAAACCCCCAAACTAAACCACGTTAACCATAACTAGAAGTGGCAACTCTTGTCAGTTTAAAATGTTGACATTTAGTGAAAAAGTAGGAACATAAACTTGAGAGCCAGTGCGAGGATTACGCCTCGACCTTCCCTTGACAATTTTATTAGACCGTTCCTGGGCCACGTGGCAGCCTCCGGGACTGCCACATGGAAGCTTTCTATTGGCCCTTGAAACAAAAGTCAACCAATCAACAAATCATACGTTGCCACTCGTCCTTCAATGATTGTGCCAAACAGAATATTTTGGAGAATATTTTGAGGAATATTCCTTGGAATATTCTCTTTTTAATTTTTCAAATTGCCAAGTCAAACTTAGTCAAAGTCATTTTTTTAGAGTTTACTGGGCTTTTCAAACCTTCATATCTTTTGCATACGACGTCTGTTTTGCGAACCATTCATGGCACCAGAATCGCAACGACGATACCTTTCCGGTCGCTCAAGTTGCAAACATTTTTGAGCACTTTAATTTTTGAGCATTTTTGAACAATGGACATGATCTTGTGATCACACCTCCCCACCGGGAAGCTTTTGGACCCAAAAATCTCTATGGACTACTGAACATGAATATGAGGAGACTGTGTCCCCACTCTTCCAATCTTAATCCACTGAAATTTCCCTAATTTCATTAATTGGATTTTTTCATGAAATGATAAATTTTTCCTTGATTCCATTGACCAACTGTTGCTGACTTTGACCTTGTCATGCTGCACATTTTCGAAACTTACAGAAAAGCAACCTAAATTTGCAGTAAACATATTGTTTCTACATTGGTATATAATCAAAGGAAACTTAAAATTACTTTCACCTTGCATCCTGTCCTTATGGCGATTTTTTGCTGAACTAGCCTTGAACTTGTGTCGATTCCTGACCAAGTTTCTTTGCCATTGTACCATGCCTTTATGAAAATAGCAATGATCATTACTGAATCGTGTGCCTTATTTGCTAAGTTGATTTTCCCTCTCTTGGACCTTTGCAACTTCTTGCATTGACACTTTGTTTTCAGCACCGTTCGACACCAAATTTGACTGTTGCAACTGCTTGTCATCTTCTTTCAAAGACAACCTGCTTTCAAAATGAAACAACTCATTATATATATCAGCATTTACATGAAAAGGATTATGTAAAACTTCTCTTTGTTTAATCATCATCAATGTCAAGTTTTGGCTTGCATTGACAAGCCTCTTCATCTGCCCCGCATTAACTAAAGAAGAGTCTAGTTTTTTGCAATGAGCTCTCACAGTGTACTCTTGGCCATATTTGAATAAATGATACTTGTTCTCATGGCAATGGAAGATAGCTTTCCCGTCATACAAGTAAGGACTGCCCAACACCATACCTTTTATATCAAGCGAAACAACATCTAATTCAACCGTGTCAATAAAATGTGCAGTTATTGCAAAGCGCAACATGCACTTCTTTGAAACCTGTAAATTTGCATCTTTACAAATCCAACCAAGTGGATATGGTTTCGGATGTGGAATGGTCTCAAGATTAATTTTCTTGACTAAGTCTTCAGAAATTAAATTTTTTTGCGACCCACTGTCAAACAATGTGTCAACCTTGGTATGTTTGGAAATGACCCTCACATGAAACAGTTCAATTCTCTTTTCTTCACTTGGAGCTTCTATGTGACAATTAGAAATACTAAAAATGGGTTTATTTTCATTCTTTTTTCCCTTCAAGTTATTTAGTCCCATAGCTATAATTTTTGTTTCATCTCCTAAATTTGACCCTAGGTCTTGTTCAAATATTGCAACTGTCTTTCCTTTTTCCTTAGCTTTCTCTTTGGCTTTAAAACTTTCTGGTTTTAACTTTGGATGAAGTTTCCAACAATGGTCCTCGTCATGGCTAGTTTTAGAACAGTATTTGCAGAAGAATTTTCCCTTCTCTTTTCTAGTATTTGCATTTCTCTTTTTCTTCCATTTGCCTTTAAACTCACTTTCCTCATTCCCATCTAGGTTTTGTTTTCCCCTTGCCTCTAAATGTGTGGCTTGAATAAAAACCTCATTTAGGCTCGTAGGGTTAAACATGAGAAGGGTGTGTCTTAGGTAAGTATGTAAACCTCCTATATACTTGAGCAAAGTGTCTTGGCTATGCAAATCTACTCCTAGTAAAAGAGCTCTTCTTGTAAATTCTTGAGTATACACTTGTACATTTTGTCCTTTCAATTGTTTAAAATTTTTCCAGTCCATTGTGGCTTTCTGCATGTGAGCTAATGGATAAAACTGTTGTTTTATTGCAGTAATGAAATCAGCCCATGATAAAATAATCTTACCATGTTTTTTGATCTCCTCCTTTGTCTTGGCTTCCCACCAAACAAGGGCTGCACCTTCCATTCTCAATGAAGTTAATTGGATTTTGCTTTCATCATCATGAAAACTTTGAATTCTCAAATAGACCTCTAATTGCCTAATCCAATTATCTAGCTTTTCTGCATTAACTTCACCATCAAACTTTGGCAATTCAAACTTAACATCGAGTTTTAGAAAAGGATTTTTACTAGTGTTCTTTGACTTGTATGGCTGATGTATTGAAGATGATGTAGAGGATGATGAAGATGAAGACGAGGGTGATGATGGAAACTTTCCACTGTCTCCATTTCCTCCATTACCCTTCTTGGATTTATCTTCATCATTATGGCCTCTTGATGATCCTTGTCCTTCCTTGTGAAGTTTGGATCCTTCTCCTTCTCGTATTTCATTCCTTTCTTGATAAAGGACTCTCACCATTTCAGTTAAGTCAGGGAATTCTTTCCTAAACACTCTTTCTTCCTCCTTGGGATAAACTTCTTCAATAATTTCTCCTTCTCTTGAAGCCATGCTTATGGTGTCTTCTACTTCTCTTTGAGGTGAAATTGAAGGTGGAGATAATGGAACTCTTGCCCTCCTTGGCTAAGGATTACTTTGAAATTTCACCAATTGACCTTTTCCTCTCTTAAGCTTTAACCTAGTAAGCATTAAAACTCACAACAAATGCTGCCCCGGGATGGCTCTGCACAACTTGCAAGAGTCGTTATGCAAACTGTTAAACAAATTCTTTGAACAAAGGATTAAACAAAGAAAATACTCTAGCTCAACCTAATGCTCAACCTGAGCTCTGATACCAACTTGATCTGAATGTAATGTATTAGTTTTTTTGTGCTAAGTATCCAAACAGTAATTAAAATGTTTGCATAAGGTTCACTGAAGTTAGCAGATGAAACAAATGGTTTTAACTTAGTTAAACAGATTTCTGTGTGAGGTCAAAGCATGTAAATTTCTTGTATAACACTGTACAACAGGAAATAATAGAGAAATAAACGTCACATGTAACAATACTCAGCAAATTTGATGAAGCAGTTCACCCCTCCTGGGCTACATCTATTGGTCGAGCTCCCAATGGCATGTCCCTCATATCTTATTGCTAAAAAATGGTAAGTACATGTGAATAAAAGCCTCAAATGGCTGTGCTCTCTATAAAAACAGCTTCAAAATGCTTGAATTAGTCAGTAATGACTATTCATTTGCAGACAACATAGAATGGATGCTCAAAACACTGAAAACACCCTAGTGGCCCTAGTGGCTCCTTGACCTCTCCTGAAGCTAAAACTGCACAATATGACCTCTAATTTCTCTTAAACCTCTGCTAATGTGTTTATAATGTCGATATTATCCAAAATTAACTATTCATTCCTCAAAATTGGTCGAATATCCAAGGAGTTATGGCCAGAACAATAAACTGCCCAATGTCCCTTAAAAAACTCCACTAATTGTGGAGAAATTGAGTTATCCAAAGTTAGTTTAGGGGTTTCCGCTAGTTTTGGTGGGTGTGCTCCAGAATTAGTGTACAGTTAGGCTTAGCATTAAATGTGAGGGGCGGGGTGGTCACATTCCACCCCCGCTGCATACTCCGTTAACCATTTGTAACAACTGCAGAGTGGGATGGAACCTGGAGTTTCGAAGTTCCGTTCAAACCTTAACCGTCATTTAAACTTTAACCCGTCATATGACTGTAGGAAAACCGACTAGAATTTGTGTTAAGTGGCTGCTGTTTTGAGACATGGCCCATGGTCATGGCGTATGGTCATGTGGAAGGGGGGGCTGGCCCTTAGGGGCTGGTTCCCAAACCCCAAAACTAAACCACGTTAACCATAACTAGAAGCGGTAGCTCTTAACAGTTAAGAAACATTGTTTTGTGGAATGGTAAGATGTAGACTTGGCAGGCACGAGGTGCAGGGTTCGACCCCGGCCGCCCCTTGATAATTTTATTAGACTGTTTTTGGGCCACGTGGCAGCCTCTGGGCCTGCCACATGGCAACTTTCTATTGGCCCTTGAAACAAAAGTCAACCAATCAGCAAATCATACATTACCACTTATCCTTCAACGATTGGCCCAAATGGAATATTCTAGGGAATATTTCAAGGAATATTCCCTATAATATTTTAAGGAATATTCCCTGGAATATTCTCTTTTTAATTTTTCAAATTTCCAAGTCAAACTTGGTCAAAGTCATTTTTTTTGGAGTTTAGTGGGATTTTCAAACCTTCATAACTTCTGCGTATGACCTATGTTTTGCGAACCATTTGCGGTGCCAGAATCGTAGCACCGAGAACTTCCCGGTCGCTCAGGTTGCAAACATTTTTGAGAACTTTCATTTTTTAGCATTTTTGAACAATGGACATGATCTCCTGATCAACTGGACATGAGTCGAACCTGCCTAAGTCGCTGCAAATGATATGGTCACATCAACGGGACATAGTGGTTGGAATCTCAAGCCCACCTGAAAGGGGTTATGGCCAGTTGAGTTGTAGAGAGCTCGATTATAGCTTTGCTGGACACATGGGAGGCTTTCATCCCATGTGTGTAGATGCTTCGAGTTGTACATGCGCATAATGTGTACGATAATCTTGTTGATGACCTCTTTTTGGCCATTAATTTAGGGGTGGAAGGTTGTGGACTTAGTGAGCTTGGTGTCCAACATCGACCAAAGACTTGACCAAAATGTATTGAGGAACCTATTGTCCCGATTTTAGATAATGGACTCTGGGATCCTAAAGTGTACCCACACGTTCAAAGAAGAGTTTAGTAATGGCTTCTGCTGTGATATTCTTCTTGCAGGTCGCCATGCTTATTAGAAGGAAGGCCTGACGTGTAATCCATGGAGATGGATTCCCACAACTGACTAGGGGTAGGCAACGAGGTATATAGGCCTTTCTTCTTGATGGTTGTTTTGGAAATGGTGCAGGTGTACTTCCCAACATCGTTTCAAAGGTCTAGCCAATAGAAATAATTTTTCAGTACTGCCATTGTTTTCTCGACCCCGAAATGTTCAGTAATCCAACTGTAGTGCACCTCCCAAATCATCTTGGAATTCTCGCTTGAAGGAATAAAGAGGTGACTCGTGTGGCATAACAGTGCATCCTTGAGGTGAAAATTTGGAACTTTCTTACCCTCCAGGAGCGTTTGGTATGTGTTGTCAAATTATGGATAACTTTTGTAGAGATGTGGCCAACCCAAAGTCTCGTACCCACAAGAGTCGAGCATAGTGGTTAATGCCACGATCGGTGATGGGCTGAGGCAGTCTGCAGCATTATTGGTGCTGCCCTTCTTGCACTTGATGTTCAAATGGAACTATTGCAGGTATGCGGCCCATTTATGGTGGATATCGTTCTGCAACTTCCCTTGTGTCTGTATGAACTGCAGTGGTCAATGATCTGTGTGGAAGCCTTCAGCTCGGTCACCAATGATTGCTTGGCCCGAAACTCACTTGTGTTTTGAGTGGAGCTCTAATGGAACTCACACCACTTTCCCATGTCTTTCTTTGGCTTCGTGGTGTTTTTATTTTCTTGTGGATTCAATGGATTATCCTAGGCTTCCCCGCCTTGGCCTTGTCCTTTGTTCTACAGTTTGGAGGCACATTTCCCTTAATTTTGATTCACATATCCAAAGTCTCATTTTTTTTCTTCTTTTTCTACTCAATCTTGGTAGCATACCAGTATGCTTCACCAAGTGAGTAGATTTCAAGGAACTCCATTTCCTCTTGGATGTACCTATGCAGACAAATGTATTACTTATGCACCAAATGTTTCTCTGAATATTTGATACCCAACTTTGTGCATAGGGTATGGAACAGATTCGTCATCTCATGCACATCTTGATCCCTTTGTTTCCGCGGCGTAGTCCATTGTATGTACTTGTCCTCATAGCTCCCCACGGGGTAGTATTGTTCCTTGATTCTGTATGAGAAAGAATTCCAAGTGGGTATGGCAGAGACCAGTCCTTGACACGGGGGACGGCTTGGAGAAGTGAAAAAGTAAACTTTTCCTGATTGGAAAAGTCATGAACCGAAAAATATCCTTCTAATATATTCAACCATCTAACTACGACATTTGCATCTATTTGTTCCTCAAATATGGGAATGTGGAAGTTAAATTGTACCTTAAAAGGAGTGGCACCTATAGAGTGGTTGTCGGATGAAGGTGCGTCGTTGGTGGGAGCCTTCGAAGGATCTGGGCAAAGTTATCCATCATCGCATTCCTCTATTTCTTGAGGGCCTCCTTGAGCAATATTTTGATAGGATCTCTTGCTCCCTTTCCTTTATTTTCTTCCGACATGGGAGGTTGTTGGGGTTTGCGAGGCTGATCATGCAAAGGTTCAACCACATCGAGCCCTAACTCCTTATACCCCGGTCTCATTGGGGACATGCAAATAAATATCGAGAAAGAGAAGATCGCTTTGATACCACTTATCCAGATTTATGCGGGAAGCAATAAAATACAGAAATAAACATAAACGTAGAGATGCAACAGAAAATATACTTCATTCCATTAATATCAAGTAACTGAAATAACCTTACAAACATCATGGAAATAAACTAGCTCGGGCGATGGTAGCTTATCTATGAGTAGAGATTAGGTGGCTACTTGCCTCTAAATTGTGTTACAATGAGGCTCAAGTGTGTTTTTATTATTGAACAACATGCTAAAATCCTAAACATTGAAAATCCTAACCCTAGGAGATGGAGCGTCGAAACTGTGGGCCTCGTTTGGGTAAATTGGTACATCAACTTCCTGGGGACGTAACTTTGGCATACAATCTTCGTTTGACGCGCACAATACCTCGTTAGAAATATATAACCGAGGACTACAACGTTTGAGTGACCAACATCAAGAAAAACCTATGTTGGTCCATGTTTTCCCAAAAAACGTTGTTTAGGGCCTCAAAACGGCTCTAGAAATTTAGGGCCCAAAAAACTACCAAAAATAGTAAAATGTGTTACAATTAACGAAACTGATTTAAATAAATAAAAAAATAATAATAATAATAAATAAATAATTAAAAATTAAATAATAATAATAATAATAATAATAATAATATATATATATATATATATATATATATATATATATATATATATATATATATATATATATATATATATATATATAGTGGGGGTCCAGGTAGAATATGCGGGTGGCCACCAATATCCACGTGGATCAATGCCACTGTCTGTCATTCCCCACAGACTATCCAACCACTTGGCCATCATGTTGTTGTCGTGGCAAGGAGTAACTCGCCAATATGTTTCAACATTGTCCTTTTCCAACCTATCTACCGAGCTTGAAGTTCCTCATTTCTTGGAACTCGCTTAGTTGATCACTATTTATGTCCATCACATACAACACTCTTCATCTCTCTTTCACCAAAGCTTCGCGACCTCCATCCCAACTTCAATCGATTTGACTCAGGGACCTAAGTCTTTCATAACATCAATAGGTAATCAAGAGAAAAAATAAGAGGTAACATCACAAAAGAATAAAATCCATGATCACAATCATAGAGGAAACCACACAAAAAAAAAACATGGTCATAAAAATCTAAAATTAAAAGGATATCAGCCATGAAAGTGATAAATTAAAATTTCCACTTAAATACATTAACTTAAAACAATCAAATGTTAAATTTTATCCTCTTGGGTCCGGTGTTCATAACACTTTCAACCATCATACAAATGTGCATATGTACACATGTACATATGCATATTCATATACTGAAATTAGTTCAAGACTTCTTTACGAAGCTCACAACAACCTTGAAGTCTTACATTCCTCAAAAGTTCATAGGGGGTCCTTTAAACACACACACATATATACATATATATGCCAATGAGCTTGAGGGAATGCCCCCTCCTCCTTCTCTACATCCTGCATCGTCTATGCATGGCCTTGTGGCTCGTAGGGGTTAATTTCCTTCTTCTTCTTTTGCCTGCAGGGACAATCCTTATTTAGATGCTCTTCTCTGCAACACCAACAGGAAATTATCCTCTTCCCCTTTTCAACATCATGAGGCCCCTTTATTCCACTATCATTTTTCCATTTTAAGGATTAAACTTGATATGTTTATCGCAATTGTTTTCGCAGTTCAGTATGCCACTCAACCAACTCTTGTTGTTTCTGGATGAGCTTTCTAAGTTTTTTGCTCCAAATTTTTGAAGGTTCTCTTCCTTTTGAGATATGTCCCTATTTCTCATTCTTAGTGGAATTGGTCCATATCCTACTGCACCATGCCACGATATATGTTTCCTTTCGCTGCTACCGAGTCTTGCTATGTGTTGCCACACACACTCAACTATTAGTGCATTAATAAATATAGATGAATATAATAGTTGCATTCCCTTGTTGTATCAAGCACCCTACTCTGCAACTGAACACATTTCTAAATTTACATATTAGTCACATGCCTCAAGATCCAAGAAATAAATAAGCACATTTCATTTTCAACATAAGTTTTCAGAAAACCATAATTGCTACATGTACATGCACATATCAACTTGTCTATAACCATGCTTTCTTTTTCAATTACATCTAAGATTAGAATCAACATCATTAATTTCATTCAACCTATTGTACCGAGACCAAACCCTTTGTTCCAAGGCTAGTAATCAAGGCATTTGTGATCTTAAGGGGAGTAATTTGAAACAATTTATTATCCTTGCATTCCCCCCTGCATAATCATGCCTTTACTAGATTAAAGTTCAACCTTACGATGGAATTTATTATCGCAATCTCATTATCTGTGCCACATTCTTCAATTACTTTATGCTAAGGGTATACCTCATACGGGAAATTTGTTTATTTATTGAAGAGAATGAGGAACGCAAGAGACTTTGTGATAATTCAAGATAAACTCTAATATTGCAGTCTCGAGAGTCAGTTACCAACCATCAACATATGACATCTTGCCATATTATACTTATTGCTCTCCATATTTATGAACATGTCATGCATATGCAAACATTTTCCCAATTACTGCATGTATAAAATTTCTCAAGCATAGTGCGAAACCCAAAACTTATTTGTGTAGGCAAGCAATTCCCCCATCGAGCAACCACCAATCTACTCATGTGCTAGTAGGGAAATGAATCATTTTACGACAAGGTCTACACAATATCCTTGCCCTAAAGCTAAGCCATTTCAATTAATGAACACAGATTCCCCTTGTCATAGTGAGATATGACCTTCACCGACCTCAACCAATCCTTCTTCACATGTCACATCCCATTCCTTAAACAAGGAAGACTTTGACCAAGGAAAACAAGCATTTATAGGGTAGGACTTAACATCAACATATAGAAAACAATCAACCTCTACTAAGTTTCTTAGCCTCCTACAGTGTACAGACCATGGGATTCCCACGTCCCAGCCAGCATATAATACAAAAGCACATCGTTCACTGGACCAAGGGGTGTTATATTGATTATACATTACAAAGGGTTTCTTCGCTAAATCCCTCAAATTGCCTAAACATAATTGTTCCAAGCATACAAGGTCACCTCTCTCAACCAATGGTGATGGTATGTTACAAGTACTCACTATCCTATAGGTAGTTTTGCAAAATTAAAGAAAAGACAACTTCCAAGGCCACAACCACTGGCTGTGCATCCTTCAAGATGCCAAATAGCAAGAGCATGCATTGCCAAGGCATTTATCACAATAACACACAAAACATCATTGTAGTTAGTGTGTAACACGTATAAAATGTTATGAGTATGACACCATCGTGCTCATGTTTAGTTATTACACTCGTAATTGAGCTCCTCCCTAGATTCAGGGATCCATGCATATTTACTATGCAAGCAATACATCAATTATAACCTGACTTTTAACACCTAAACATTTATTTAGTTAATCTTCTAAAAATCAATATGAACTCCTTTGTAGAAACCCTTGTCGATGCTTTCCCATGATATAGCCCATCCAATCCGAGTGTTGAACTCAGATGCTCTGATACAACTCTGTAACAACCCCGCTCCTAATACTCAACATAACAATGATTAAGAGGAGGTGGTTACTATGTTGACCTAAGATCTAAGGTATCATTACATAAACAAGGTCTAAATTTTTTGATATTTTCAACTTACTTAAAACCTTAGTTTGACATCACTATTGTCTTCGTCTCGTCAAGACGATTATGGAAATATAAAAATTTACCTCAATTCGACCTTCAGATCATTAAATGTGACCACTGAAGTGATGGAAAATCAGAGAGCACCACCTCATCATTATGGCCACGTGGAAATACCCCCTAGCTATCCTCCCAACGCCACTTGGAAAATTGTTGTTGGTTGTTGACTACCTCATGGGTTTGGGGCCCACACTTAGCGTTATATATATGTTTTATACACACACACACACACACACATAAATATAAATGTATATAAATAAATAAATACATACATACATACATACATACACATACATCTACATCTAGATACACACACACACACACACACACACACACACACACACACATATATATGTACATATGTATGTATGTATGTATATCTATATATATATGTGTGTGTGTGTGTATTATCTATATATATATATATATATATATATATATATATATATATATATATATATATATATATATATATATATATATATATATATATATGTATGTATATGTATGTATATGTATATGTATGTGTATATGTATATGTATATCTAGATGTAGATGTATATGTATGTATGTATGTATTTATTTATTTATATATATATGTTACCGACTACTTGAGGGGTCATTAACTGTCGGAAAAATTCCTGTCTATCGGGCTCTGCTACCTGACCTTTGCAATCGTGGACTCATCACTTTGCTTTGGGGTTGACCCACCAGGCTGACTCATTTATGGATCTGCGGGACTCTAATGGATGGCTTGTCAGGTGCGTGTGAATGCTACCACAACCCAGCTCATGTCATCCCACTCCTCTTTAAAGTGCGCTCCGTTGGATTCCTTCCTGGAAGAGTCTCCCGAGATGAGTTGTCCCGTGGGGACCTCCCGCTTCGATCCTCAGCCAATCACCACATCCTTCTTTTCCCAACTCCTCCTGGGCTTAGGTGTGATGTGGTTCCATCATTCTTTGCACGATCTTGCTTGTGATTGGTCCTAGGATTTTCGTCATGCTTGCGACTCTAGTGGTCCCACTTGTGATTGGTCCCAGGATTTCTGTCATGCTTGTGACTCTAGTGGTCCCACCCATGCCACGTTAGCCCGACCCTTGTCAACCTAGCTCTTCCCATTGAGCTAATTATTTTGGGCTTCTGGGATGCGAGCGCTCTAGCTTACATTATCCTGGGCCCTTGCTCAACCATCGATCACATCACATTCAATCTTGGCCACTCATTCACCGACATTGCATTGGGTTAATCTTGTGGTCTTATGACTAGCGATTTGTCCTGGAAGTCGGTCCTTGCTTGACTTGATATATCTTATCATGACCATGGAATTTTTTTTAAATGGGATTAGGATAAGGCCTCTGCCTGAGCCATTTCAAAGGGACATAACCATGGATTGGCCATGGTGGTTCTGCAATTGCTTATACTCACACTAGAACTAAACATCGCTTATTAAGACTATGAAGCATGCACTGGTGCTATCCCTTCTGAGGTTATGACTAGTTCATCTCCTGAAGGTCTTTAGTGGCAGAAGACACAAAATATGAAATAGGGACTTTCCCATTTATCCCTTTAAATATTTGTGATATCCCTTGATGATCAAGTAAACATAACAGAACCTTTGTGTTTGCTTAGCATCACACAAAAGAGTACAAGTACATAAGGAAAATTTTCCATCATGCCTATGGCTTGGAGGTAGTTTCATGCCCATCTAAAAAATATAAAACAAATTCCTCTTGCTCTTGAGGCAATATTGTCCTAAAAAAAGGGAACAAGGTTCTCTCGGCTCTATGCTTTGGAAAGAGTGAAGACACTAATCCAAAATAAGGGTCTGCATTATGGGAAGACCGAGAGCAACATGTGTATAAAATGAACAAGTTAACAGGCCACCGAGGGAAGGGGGATCTCCAATACGCTACCCGATACTGTGTGCAGTGAAGAGTGAACTTATTATAAAAGACAAGCTCATGAAACAATACCATCCACAACACCAAACACGAGGTTCACTCTAGCTTGAACTCTTGTTAGCATGGAATTATAAACCTAGAAATAAAAACTCAAAACGAGAGTATACAATACTGAAGACATGGAGGAGACCACCATGCAAAGTTACAGGTAAACAAGGATAAAAAGGAGGAATCCTCAATTTCACTCTGTAACATAAGTGACTATAATGCAAGATTGAAATCCTTGTAGTCATCATATTACAATAAAGAAAAATCCTCATGCTAAACATTGTTGTAATATAGTCAATATTATTTACTTGTTATTCGAATGCCTTCATGCATTAACACAACACATTAGTCACTCTTGTAAATAATAATAATGCAGACATGCCTCCTACAGTAATAACACCATATCAACTAGGAATGCAAACATATTTTATTGTGAATAGAAATCATAAGAGCACTTATCTTAAGCAGTGCATAAATTTTCCAACTGGAGTGGGACTCTAACTCTTCGGGCCAACCGTAGACAAGCTATAGCCACTATTACTTGTCGCTATCACCCCTGGTCCATATTCCAAAGCTTGAGGTGGAGCGGTTTTAGAGGGAAGCCTTCAACAAATGCACAAATGAACCAAAACACCACCAGGTTTTCCTTCCTTCATCCCCAAGGAAAGCCTCTACTCTTTTGTAATTATTGTGCCTCGCAAGTTTCAGTACGACTCTTCTACTAGTTTATAACTCTCTTTAATGATCAATAAATAGTTCGAGATGTTACCCTTATTCATGTGCTTCAACAGTTCTAAAATTCCACTTTCTCTTTCTCACCTGGAATTTTTGCATACCAGGAGGTTTCCTCCCTCTACATATGATGCATTTATGTGTGTTCCTCAACCCCCATCTAGAGTGCATGTATCATGGGTTGCATAACCTCCCCCTTTCACTCAGCCAATCACCTTATTTCCACGATGTCACAGTCATATCTCCTCGTGGAGAGTGCAACCCATATTTCCTTAATGTTTTACCTCCTGCTCTTACTTGCTAAGGGAGTCAAAGGACACCTGCCCCTGTCCCTTTTCTGCTAGTTAATTTATGGCATAGTCGGCCCACTCAACCAACTAGGACTAATATTTAAAACAACAATTCCCGCAATCAATCTCCTGCCTCAAGCAATGGAATTTGTGTCGCTCTCTCATCCTTTTAATTTATAACAATATTTACATTGTATACACAAGGATAAACAATTGGGTTGTTCCACTTGTATCAAAGTCCAATCAATAACATGATGAGTGTCATGTAAATATCTTTTAAGCAATGAAATGTGGAAAACCTCATGGAATTTCACCGATGGTGGTAAGGCTAATATATAGGCTGGCCCTATTCTTTCAAGTATCTCCAAAGGTTTGCAAAATTTTGGTTCCAACTTGGCACACGACCCAAGCTTCAAGAAACTCTTATTGGGTTTGATTCTCAAGTAAACATGTTCCCTAACTTGGAACTCCTTATGCACCTTATGTTTATCTGCATAGCTTTTCTTCATGTCTTGTGCTACCTTTAAATTATGTCTGATGATATACATTTTCTACTCCATCTCTTTTAGCATATAAGGACCCTACTCATTGGATCACTCCAGCTAATAGGAGTATCACTACTCCTTCCATAAAGTGCCTTGAACAAGCTCACTTTTAGAGATTCTTGGTATACATTACTGTATGCAAAATCTACAAGTGGAAGGTAGCCTTCCCACTACTTTGGTTGTTGCATCACATACATCCTCAACATGTCTTAAAGGATTCTATTTGTTCTCTCTATTTTTCCATTTTTTTGTGGATGATAAGTTGTACTAAAGGCAAATTATGTCCCCAAGCTTGCAAATAGTTCCTTCCAAAATTTTGAGGTGAAATTTGCATCTCTATCTGTATTTATCTTCTTAGGAACTCCATGTAACCTCACAATCTCCATAAGGAATATTTGAGCCACACCACTAGATCAATTGGTGGATTTTACTGCCACAAAATGAGCCACTTTGCATAGCTTGTCAATGAACACCATATTTGCATCATGTTGTTTGGAGGTTCTTGGTAACCTAGTAATGAAATTCATGGAGACACTTCTCACTTCCATTATGGAATGGGAATGGGATGCAATAAACATGTTGGATTTTTACACTCAACCTTCTCTTCCTAGCACCCCATGCATTTTTCAACAAAATCAACTACTTCCTTTTTCAAATTAGGCCAATAATAAATTTTTTTGATGGCCCTAAGATTATTTAGTATTTTGGGTGGCCATAATATGGCCTAACATGGAACTCTCTCATTACGAGCCTCTTCAAATCATCATTGTTTGGTAAATAGATTTTGTTATTGAATCTAACTAAACCATCCTCCGTGAGATTATATTCCTCATCATTTGCATCTGCGCCACCTTGTTGTAGCTTCTCTTTTATTTGTTGATGTTCTCCATCATGTTGTCCTATATTTTTAACCCGATCTCCTAGGTTCAATATATAATAGGTTATGGCTACCATGTGATTTAATTGAACTTTTATACTGAGTGCATCGACAACCTTATTTTATTTGCCCTTGATGTACTTGATTTCGAAGTTGAATTTTCTAAGTATGGCCACCCATCTAACTTGTCCTGCATTCAACTTAGGTTGATCAAAAAAATATTTTAGTCCGTCATGATCTCTCATAAGTGTGAATATTCTACCGAGGAAATAATGCCTCCACATTTTCAAAGTATGGATGATGGAAACTAATTCCAAGTCATGATTTACATAGTTTGCCTCATGTTCATTTAGCTTCTGTGACTCATAACAAACTACTTTCCCTTTCTGAATCAAGACTCTACTGAGCCCCTCCTTATAGGCATCTGTACAAGCCACAAAATCCTTTTCTGGGTTTGCAATTCTTAACACTGGGGCATTAGTCGGCGATTGTTTCAATTGTTCAAAGCTTGTTGCACATTCAGTTGTCCACTCAAATTTATTTCCTTTCTTCTGCAAAGTGGTGATTGGGTGGCCTATCTTGGAGAAGTTTTTGATGAAACTTATGTAGTATCTTGCCAAGCCCATGATCTAATATCATTCACATTTTTCAGTGTTGGTCATTCCATTATGGCCTTGATCTTTTCTGGATCAACTGTTATCCCCTCCTTGGATAAAATGTGTCATAAATAGTGTAGTTGAGATTGAAAGAAATCACACTTACTGAGCTTTACATAAAGCTTGTGTTCTCTTAGCAGTTGTAACGCTACGACCAAGTGTAATTAATCTTATTCTTCAGTGTTTGAATACACCATAATATCATTAATGAATATAATCACAAATTTGTCCAAGGAAGCAATGCATTGTTCCCTAAACATATGAAAGTGGCAAGGGCATTAGTAAGGCTATAGTGTACCACTATGAACTCGTAATGCCCATACCTCGTTTGAAAGGTTGTATTGTGGATATATTCCTCCCTGATGCACGCTTGATGATACCCTGAGCTCAAATCAATCTTGGAAACGACCGTTGCTCCCCTTAATTGATCGAACATGTAACCAATCCTTGGCAGAGGGTACCTGTTATTGATGGTCACTTTATTCAAATGTCAGTAATAAATGCACAACCTAAGTGTACCATCTTTCTTATTTATGAACAGGACTGGTGCTCCCTATGGAGACACACTTGGCCTTATGTAGCCCTTATACAACATCTCCTTGAGTTGTATCCTTAGCTCATCCAACTCTGGAGTGTTGATTCGATATGGTTCTTTTGATGTTGGGGATGCTCCTAGTATTAATTTTATGGAGAATTCCACCTCCCTATTGTTAGGGTCCTATAATAATAGGGTTCATAATTTTTGAATTGAATTCTACTAGTCTTGTAAATATGTACATAACTTGCTTTCTGCAAGTTGTTTTCCCATATTTGAAAATAATAAAAAATGAAAAGAGGGTAAAAGTCCTAAAAGAAAGATCAAAGGACTTGAAAAGAAAAGTTAAAAAGAATAAAAAATGGACCCCAAAATCAAAAAAGAGATAAGAATAAGACATGAAAGTGATGCAAGTCAAAATGCCAGTACTTTTTACTTTTACTGTAAATAAATGATTATGTACAGCTTGTCCAAAATGCCATAATCCATGATGAGTTAAATAGTTTAATCTTAACTTTTTCATGCTTTGAATTTCATATTTATAGATAGAGAATAAAGATTTGTCAAACAATTTAAACTTGAAAAATCAGTAGATAGTTAGAGAATAAATGAGGAGCTCAACAGTTTAATCTGAGCCCTCGGATAAAATAAGGTTAGAATTAGATAGCTTATGCTTTAAAAAGAAATATGGATTTAGGGTTGCAAGCTCAAATGCACCCATGCAAATAATGAAAAAATGATAGAATAAATGATGGGTAGGTAGAAAGCAGTTTTATAAGGCATGTAATAAAACATCATCTGGAAAAATTACTAATGTCCCTCCCCTCAAAGTATTCAGTATTCAAAACCTTCAGTGAAAAAGGCTCAGAGCATTTCTTTGACTTTTGTTGGAACCGAACCCAAGGCTTAATAACTGACTGGTAATAAGTATTGGATTCCCTTCGTAAAAACCCATTTCCTCGACATAATCACCCTTTTCATAAGATATAATCCCTTTTCGTAAGTTAAAACACCTTTTTTCTTAGGAAAAGTAAAACTCCACTTAACTAATCTCATTTCATGCAAAAACATTCAAAAAACCCCCAAAAAATGCTATTTACCCTAAGTGTAAGTGTAAAAAGGGGCCACCATTATGAAAATGTACCAAAAAACACTCAAAATACACTTTACTTAGTATTTATATACATTTATGCTCTTTCATTTTCATATTAACCTAACTTATTTTATTAATTCCTTATAAATACCCCTCCCATAGTTATATTAATTCATTTATTTTAATATACCCCAAAACCCACTTTATAATATTTAACCTATGGTTCTAATTCCCAACGTGATATATTTCACTCCCCCATAGTTTAAATAAAACATATGTAATATATATTAAACCCGCCCTATGGTCGATTTACACCTGCATATCACTCATTTGCCGTGTAAAACCGAATCCCACCTATTCTGTTAATACATTATAATTTAGGTTTAAACTATGTTTAAACATATTTTATCAACCCCGCCGCATGTAATTTCCTGGGCCCCACGCCCCATACACAGAGCAAATCCACCAATGAATCACAGCCATTCGCAATCCATTAGCCTGATCCGACGAACCACAAGCAATATCTCATTTTTAAAAGCGCAGTTGCTAATCCATTTCAAATTTGCGAAATAGGTGGTTTCATCTTCCTCTCTCTCCTCCACGTAGCGCAAACCGACTAGATCGCATTCATTGGCCAAAAACCGCAAACCACTCTCCAGCGTTGCGATAACCACTAGTGGTATTTCACCTCCCGGCGCTAAACCGCCTCCATTTCGATTTGACCCAAATTAATTGCAGAACACCGCTTAAACCTAAAATTTCTATAAAACTTCATATATGCGCAGTTTAAACCTTTTATGTGTTTTTCTGCTTGTTTAAAACCTTTCCGACTGAAAGAAAAGACGCCATAACCCTGTCTTCATGCCCAAAGAACCAGAAAAGCCATTAAAATCATTACTGTGACTGCCTAAAGCTTCCAATCGGCCTCCAAGGACTTCAACAGCTTCAAAAAGCTCCCCGATGATCCAGAAACCCTATTTCAAAGTCAAAATACTTGCAAAAACAGGTATTCTTCAAAGAAAGTATCCTCCCGTCATTTGAAAAAGAAGTGTTTGTGAATTTAAGCCTTATAAAGCGTGTCTTCCCACATAAATACCTATATTTTGCCTTTAAAGAATGTATTTGCTATAGAAACCCTGATAAAACCACAATTTCAAATACTATAAATGGTTTTAAAACAAAATTGAAGATATTTAAGCCTTTTTGCAGACCTTAGAGAAGCCCTGACTAATTCAAACCCTTTGCAAATACTCATAAACCTTTTCATGCATGAATTAAACTATTTTTAGTCCAGTTTATCCAAGAAGAGCAGAAAAACCCTCGTTATATCTTTTCCTGAGTCTGTAAAAGAGTTTGAAGATCAATTTTGGAACTAGATTGAAGGTTAAAACCAGAAGAAAGCCTAATTGTAGCTATTGTTGTTCAAAATATCTCTGTCAAACCAAAAATACCTTCTGTAAACAATTTAAGCTTACGAAAGAGTATAAAAAGCCTAAAAATAGATTTTTTAACATTCATAAGGCTAAAATTGTCAAAATTAAACCTAGAAATGGCTTCTAAAAACACCATTATTATAAATCCACTACAACCTCCTGTTGTAGATGTTGAGCACACACCCTTAGTTGATGTTGATTAAAAAATAATTGATCCAGCAATAGAATTCAATCTTCTAGATCTCCATTGCTGGAGTCTAGAAAAATCCTTAGATCAAGGAGATGAAGTTCAGATTTGGGAGTCCAATTTACCCAAATATGTAGTTCCACATACTCATCAGTGTCCAAAAGTCATTAGGCTGTGTTAAACCTACTATTCCCCTGACCAAAGAGCTATGATTGATGCTAACAAAGAGGTGTTATTCACTATTACTGTAGAGTCTATAAACCTAATGCTTCAGTTGAAACCAGATCCCAATGCAGTTCCATTATCCATAGAAGCTCTTACAAAGCTTTATATTGAGTTAGATTTTCCTAAGAGATTTCAGATCTTCCAAACATTCATGCCTTCATATGTTGAAATCCCAAAGATTAACCCTCCCTATTCATATTCCAAATTTCCTAAAGGATCAAGGCATGTCATTTCAATGCTATCCTTTGTCCTTGGTTATTTTACTAATGAGCACACTGATGAGTCTATTCTTGGTTTTCTATCCACCTTTGTGCCACGTCAACCTCCTTATGTCATCTACAACTATGTTGAATACATAGCTGATAGTATCCATGATCAGCTTGTGAAATTTCCCACTAAAGGAGTTTTCATATATTCATCCTTCCTCTTTCACATGTTCCTTTACTTCCAAGTAGATAAATTCCTAATAACCCTTCAAAAATTGGATGTAGAAGGTAATCCATTGTCAGTCATTTTCTGGACCTCTCTAATCAGAAAAGAATCAACAGAATTCACTTATGTGGATTTCGTAGATTTTTTTATTCATCCATTGATAAACACGATGACAAACAATGTACAACCTGTTGAAAATGCAACAAGATGATGGAGCTTAGTGAAAAGAAGTCGCCTTCACTAAGTGGGCCCGCAGGCTATTTTTGGCGCAAAGTCTATTTTTAGACATATGGATCATGGTCTATGAGTTGCAGGATGCTATTTATGGATGATTGGTTTAGTTGGTAAAAATAGATGGACCTCTATTTTTAGACATTGGGCGGTTTCTATTTTTAGAATGCCGGGCTAAAAATAGAACAGTCAAATATTATTAACCCTTAATAATATTTAGACTATAAACATTATCTTATCCTCTTGGAGCACTTCAGTTTGATGCTTGGATGTGGCACATGCAGCTGACAGAAGGAATTACACTATTCCTAGGGGTTAGTTGAGCTATTGCATGGTTGACTTCAGTTAGAACTCATGTGGCAGAGTTTGGTGGAGTTGATGAGACAGTTGGTGGAGCTGTGTTCGGTTTAACTTAGTTGAACTAGTTGTATTTAGTCTAACTGATAAATACACTAGTGATGAGTGGTGTGAATTAATTATTAATTAACTCACTAATTATTAACTCATAAATCAACTAAAGAATACATCAGTTAACTGCAATGCATGGACAGTTCAGTGGAGACCAGTGTTAGAGGTGGGTGAAAGGGTGAGTCTACTATCAGTTGTGACTATACTTGTGCATGATATTTGCACACACATTGATTGAGATTTCCAATGAGGATTGCGCAGTATAATCTGGTGGGATTCGAACTTGGATCCAATTCATTCTCATCTTGGATTGCGCAGTAGAGGTAGGCAGACTTGTGGAGGAGATTTGAACCCAGGACTTGTTCAAATCTCAGTTAGTTTGTGTGTAAATTTTGGAGATAGTAATAAGTACTTGTGAGGAGTATTGTGCTATGTATTGTTACATGTTCTCTATCATTATAATATACAGATAGTTGGGGGTTTTCAAATTTATGCTTCCCATTACATAATCGTGTTTGTATGTGTGCTTGATTATGTTTTAATGTGCGTATACAATTCGTTTCTATTTCCGCAAATTGATGATCAATTGTAGAAGAGGTTATGTATTATGCATGAAGCTTAAATAGTGTGTAATCAGGATAATCTCGGTGAATAATTCAGCTATTATTCAAATCTCTACACAACCGAGGATAAGTAATGATATAAATAAAGTGTTACAACTGTTAGAGAAAATCAGAACTGGAGATTGGTACCTTTACCAAAATCACACAGAGACTAGAGTCTATGGGTCAAACCTCTTGCCCTATAAATTTCCAAAATACTTGCCAATGAGAGTTTTTGCCTCAGGGTACATAAGACAAATCCTAAATTCAGACTCTATAAACTTCTTAGCTGCTAAAAAGAAGACTCAATTCAAATTGAAGAACCAGGTGGGTCCTTTTATATGCAATCACAGGGAAGCAGGTGTAGAGGTAGCAAAACTGTTGCCGGAATATAAATTTGAAGAAAGTTTCTTGTGGAATTATGGTCCTCATGTAATACTCAGTAAAATGAAAATTAAACCTTTATATCCATGATAAAAGGCCTGATATTGAACAGTTTGCTAATCAAACAGAACGGCTATACAATACTTTGATGTAAACAGTCAAACAGGGTGATACTAGTCACACCTTGAAAACTATAAATCAAGATGATAAAGCCACAAAGAGAATCAGAGAAGAAGGCACCTATACAGCTAAAACAACAACAGAGACCAGATTCAAGATCAGATATAATAAGAAACCTAAGCTCAATCCAGTGAACAAGGAGAAGGAAACAATTGAGGTTCTAGATGAATAAAATATAGAGAAGAAAATAGATGCTGCTACAGTTATTGTAAATGAGCAAGAAAATGATAATTCAAACACTCAGGTGATTGAAAAATAACAAAGCATGGAGGCATCCTCATCACAGCAAGCAGAGAATACAAACAGTGATATCAAAGAGAAATATAAAGAAATAAAGGCTAAGAATGAAGAGTTAAAAAATGAGATTTATTCATAGTATTTAAAGTAGACTCCAGGAAATCAAAACGGATTACTCTCAGCCTTTGATTATACCAACAAGAAATTTCTTAGGATAGTGCTACATCCAACAGTGCCTAAACCTACAATAGTAGCAGACTACAAGAAATTTGACTTTGAAGTACCAGTAGAAAGCATTCATCCCTTAGATCAAATTGAGTTTCATAAGCAAAGCTCTGAAATGCTTTATTCTACTATGACTACAAAGGAAATGAGTGCCCAGAAACCTCAGAACACTATAAAAAATTTGAGAGATCAAATTAGGATTGAAAAAGCTTCCTCTTATGCTAAGTGTTGAAAATGCAACAAGATGATGGAGCTTAGTGAAATGAAGTCGCCTTCACTAAGTGGGCCCGCAGGCTATTTTTGGTGCAAAGTCTATTTTTAGACTATGTCTATTTTTAGACATATGGAGCATGGTCTAGGAGTTGCAATATGCTATTCTTGGATGATTGGTCGAGTTGGTAAAAATAGATGGACCTCTATTTTTAGACATACAGGTCGAAGTCTATTTTTAGACTGCCTGTCTAAAAATAGGTCAGTCAAATATTATTAGCCCTTAATAATATTTGGACTATAAACTTTAGTTTATCCTCTTGCAGCACTTCAGTTGGAGCTACGGATGTGGCCCATGCACCTGACAGAAGGAATTACGCTATTCCTAGGGGTTTGGTGAGCTCATGCATGTTTGACTTCAGTTAGAACTCAAGTGGCGGAGTTTGGTGGAGTTGATGAGACAGTTGGTGGAGTTGTGTTCTATTTAACTTAGTTGAACTAGTTGTATTTAGTTTAACTGGCTAATACACTAGAGATGAGTGGAGTGAATTAAATATTATTTAATTCACTAATTATTAACTCATTATTCAACTCAAGAACACATCAGTTGACTGCAGTGCATGGACAGTTCAGTGAAGACTAGTGGAAGAGGTAGATGAAAGGGTGAGCTTGCTATTAGTTGCGACATGAGTTGTGCATGAGATTTGCGCAAGCATTGGAGGAGATTGCCAATGATGATTGCACAGTTGAATCCAAGGAGATTCGAACTTGGATCTCTCATTCAACCAACTTGGATTTCGCAATAGAGGCAGGCAATTAGTGGATGAGTTTTGAACCTGTGACTTGTTCAAAACTGAGCTAGTTTGTGTGTAACTTTTGGAGACAGTACTGAGTACTTGTGAGGAGTATTATACTGAGATTGTTACATGTTCTCTTCTATTATAATATACAAAATAGCTGGGGGTTTTCAGCTATAAGCTTTCCCCATTACATATTGTGTTTATGTGCGCATGCGACTGTTTCTATTTCCGCATATTGATGATCGATTGTAGAAGAGGTTATGTGTTATACATGAATTCGAATTAGTGTATGATCAGGATAATCTAAATGGATAAATCTTCATTATTCAGCAAATTTCTACATGGTATCAGAGGGAATTGATCATCGGGATCTATTGCAGTGATTACAATATTATTTCGGTAGACAGAGTCTGTATCGGGCCAGGTAGCCTCTGGATCCATCCTTTCTCTGAAAGGTGATATATCCATTAAATGCCCATACAGTCGATCTCTGTGCTAGAAATAATTTGTTCTCACAGATCCAGAAGCAGTTGAGTTTTGAGCTTGGAATTCGAATTTTGAGCAGATTGTTTTCTTGGTGCCGGAGTTGAAATGTCTTTCAACGGTTTGCGACTCGAATATGCCCTTGAAGGCAGTTCGAATTATGTTGCATGGAAAGATCGGATGGAGGCGGTATTAGAAGATAACGGGCTGAAGGAGTTCGTAGATATGGATGTCCAAAAGCCTACTGATCCTGCTGAAGTTGAAGCTTGGCAAAAGAAGATGGCGAAATGTCGAAGGATTCTGTTGGAGGGCGTAAAGGATCACATTGTATCCAGCCTGCATGGAAAAGCTTCTCCATATTTGATGTGGAAAGCATTGACATATCTATTCCAGAGCAAGAGCGACCAAAGGAAGCTGGTGCTCAAGGATAAACTCAGAAACATTAAGATGGAGAAAGGCGACAGTATCGCCAAATACCTCACGAAGTTCACTCAATGTAGAGATGAGATGGGAAGTGTGGGGGTGACTGTCGATGAAGAGGACTTTGGTGGACCTGGCTCTCCTTGGTCTTCTGAAGGCTTGGCATTCCTATCAGGACTCTGTCAATGGTCGAGAGAAGTTGCCAGGATGGGAGCGACTTTGGTCGGATCTCATGCAAGAGGAGATAAGGCGGACTACCAGGGACGGATCTTCATCAAAGGTATATGATGAAGAAAATTGCACTTTGGCTGCCAAAGCAAAGAAGGGGAAGAGCAAGAAAGCTTCTCAGTCTGGTGCGAAAGGCAAGAAGCAAGACATGTCCAAGGTGAAGTGTTTTCACTGTCACCAGCACGGACACTATGCCACAAATTGTCCGCAGAAGAAGAAAATTAAGAAGGCTGCTGGATCTGCAGCGGGAGAGCCATTGGCCTCTCCGTCAGCTGGATTTTTCACTGACGCATGCTTGGTCTCAAGTGTGATGGGATCAGTATGGTTCTTGGACAGTGGTGCGTCATTTCACATGACAGGAGATCGGGATCTGTTTTCAGATCTGGAGGAAAAAGATCTTGGAGTGCACATCGAGATGGGCGATGATGGTAGATACAATGCGACCGATATCGGTACCATTTCCTTTGAGAGGGAGTCTGGTAAACCCTTTGTATTGAAGGAAGTTTTGCATGTTCCAGGATTGATGAAGAATTTGATCTCTGTGGCGATGTTGGAAGACAAGGGGTATGATGTGGTGTTCAGCGAAGGGAAGGCTTTCCTGCGCAGTAAGACTACTGGAGAAACCCGGAAGATAGGGGTTCGAGTCAAGAACCTTTATCAGTTGCAAGTAGATGGCTGCGCAGCAATGGCATGCAAGGCGGGAGAAGTGGTGAGCCGGGATGATGAGGGCGAACTGTGGCACAGGTGATTCGGCCACCTTCACCATGGAGCTTTGAAGATCTTGCAACAGATTTCTATTGGGCTTCCTAAGGGCACTCTTGCGAAGTCAGATCAGTGCAAGGGGTGTACCTTGGGAAAATATGTGAAAGCCACCTTTCACGAGAATGATAGTCGCGCCACGGCGATCCTTGAGAGAGTTCACATAGACGTGTGTGGTCCTTTCTCAGTAGCTTCGACAGCAAATCACAAGTACTATGTGATCTTTGTTGATGATTTCTCTCGGAAGTGCTGGATCTTCTTCATGCAGAAGAAGAGCGAGACATATTCAAAGTTCTGTGAATTCAAGGCGCTGGTTGAGAAGGAATCGGGAAAGCATGTGAAGGCTCTTGGGAGCGACAATGGTGGTGAATTCATCTCTACTGAATTCAAATACTTTTGCAGCGCAGAAGGGATTTGGAGAGAGCTCATTGCACCCCATAACCCACAGCAGAATGGGGTTGCTGAGCGGAAGAACAGAACAATCGTGGGTGCTGCACGGGCGATGTTGCATGATCAGGGCCTACCCCTTCACTTGTGGGCTGAGGCATGCAATACTGTAGTGTATGTGCAGAATCGTTGTCCTCACAAGATACTTGGCATGAGTACACCGGAGGAGGCGTTTTCTGGCAAGAGGCCTGATATTTCTCATCTGAGAATTTTTGGCTCACCTATCTACATGCATGTGACGAAGGATGCCAGAAAGAAGCTGGATCCGACCGCAGAGGTTGGAATATTTGTGGGGTACACTGATACACCTCAAAACTATCGGGTGTATGTGCCAGACAGTCGCAAGACTGTTGTGCGACGGGATATCAAGTTTCAGGAGGAGAAAGCCATGCAGTGTTCGCTTGAGAGGGAGCCACACTTGCATGCAGATGAGGAGCTATTAGTTCCTAAGGAGGAGCTTCCGGATGTGGATCAGCCACAAGAGGAAGTTCATGAAGTGGAAGAGACCACTCATGCAGTGCCAACCATCAGAGGGCGCAAGCGCACTACAGAAGCTGAGCGACTGGCTCAAGATGCAGAGAAGGTTGTAGGACCACCTACAGCACAGCGCAGACAGAGACAGTCACCGAACCGGTACACTGGATACATGGCTCTTGTGAGCAAATGTGTCGTGATAGAGCCATCCTCTTTCGAGGAAGCTGTGGAGGACCCCGCATGGGTAGATGCCATGGTGGAAGAGTATGATTCGATTGTCAGAAACAGTGCATGGGAGATTGTCCCAAGGCCGGAAGGGAAATCACTGGTGGGTTCGAGATGGATCTACAAAGTGAAGCAGGCGGCTGACGGGAGTGTGGAGAAGTACAAGGCAAGATTTGTTGCCCGAGGCTTCTCACAGATAGAGGGGATCGATTATGAGGAGACCTTTGCACCTGTCGCAAGGTATTCTTCCATACAGACGATTCTTTCTCTCTCAGCGCAGATGGGGTGGAACATTCATCAGATGGATGTGAAGACTGTGTTCCTCAACGGAGTCATTGAGGAGGAGGTGTACATAGAGCATCCCGAAGGTTTCGAGATCTTCAGCAGCGAGTCGCATGTGTGCAGGCTCAAGAGAGCGTTGTATGGGTTGAAACAAGCACCTCGTGCTTGGTACACACGGATAGACAGTTATTTCACCGGACTTGGATTCTCTAAGAGTGAGGCGGATCCTAACCTATACCAGATTGTGGTGGAGGGTAAGTTGCTGATCATTGTACTTTATGTAGATGATTTGATTTTGACGAGTGATGAGATGTTGATACTTTCATGCAAGGAGGATCTTGCTAGAGAGTTTGAGATGAAGGACTTGGGCCTCCTTCATTATTTCCTGGGATTGGAGATTTGGCAGCGCAGTGGTGGACTATTTGTTTCTCAGAGAAAGTATGCTCGGGAGATTCTGGAGAGGTTCAACATGCATGGCTGCAAGCCTGTTGACACTCCTCTTCCTGGTGGTTGGAGGAAGGAGGATGCTACTTTAGCTGAGGTAGTGGATACCACTGTCTATCGACAGTTGGTGGGGTCGCTTATGACTCTGGTCAATACAATACACGACCCGATATGCTATGCAGTTAACCAGCCTTTCTAGTTGTTGCTTACCAAGCTCTAGAACAAGTGTGCAAGTATGTATTGCGTTATCTTAGTGGCACATCTGATATGGTTTGTGGGTACGTACTGTGAGGATGGGAGCGGCTTTCCTACATCGTATGCAGATAAGGTGGAGCCTAACGGACAGAAGAGCACATCGGAGGAGTCTTCGCATCTGTCTACGCCAGCCGGCAAACGCAGCGAGATCCGTGGCACTCGGGCCTCGAGAGGCCGAGTACATGGCAAGAAGTTTAGCCGCATGAGGCTATTTGGATGAGGAAGATCCGCCGCATTGTTCGGTCGCACTTGAGCTCATCAGATTTATTATCAAGGATAACCGTGAGCTGCATTAAACTCTACAATCCAAGATTTCATGATAGATCCAAACACATCGACATCATGTACCATGATATCAGGTCTAACTGAGAATCATGTTACTTTCATATATTCCTCACTGAGGATCAGATGCTCGACATCTTGACGGCGCCACCAGGAGCAAGTTCGAATCTACGTAGGCAGGATAAATGCAGATAATCCATATCTTGTTGAGAGGGAGTGTTGAAAATGCAACAAGATGATGGAGCTTAGTGAAAAGAAGTCGCCTTCACTAAGTGGGCCCGCAGCCTATTTTTGGCGCAAAGTCTATTTTTAGACTATGTATATTTTTAGACATATGGATCATGGTATATGAGTTGCAGGATGCTATTTATGGATAATTGGTCATGTTGGTAAAAATAGATGGACCTCTATTTTTTAGACATTGGGCGGAATCTATTTTTAGACTGCCGGGATAAAAATAGAACAGTCGAATATTATTAACCCTTAATAATATTTAGACTATAAACATTATCTTATCCTCTACAACACTTCAAAATCTTGAGCTACAAATGTATCTATGCACTGAGTAGAAGGAATTACGCTATTCCTAGGGGTCATATTTCATGCATGTTTCGACGTTTAGAACTCAAGTGAGTTTGGTGGGAGGAATGAGACAACAGGAGTTGTGTCTTATTTAACTTACTGAACTAGTTGTATTTAGTTTAACTGGCTAATACACTAGAGATGAGTGAGGTGAATTAAATATTATTTAATTCACTAAATATTAACTCATTATTCAACTAAAGAACACATCAGTTGACTGCAGTGCATGGACAGTTCAGTGAAGACCAGTGGAAGAGGTAGATGAAAGGGTGAGTTTGCTATTAGTTGCAACATTAGTTGTGCATGAGATTTGCACAAGCATTGGAGGATATTGCCCATGAGGATTGCGCAGTTGAAGCCAAGGAGATTCGAACTTCGATCTCTCATTCAACCAACTTGGATTGCGCAATAGAGGCAGGCAAATAGTGGATGAGTTTTGAACCTGTGACTTGTTCAAAACTGAGCTAGTTTGTGTGTAACTTTTGGAGACAGTACTGAGTACTTGTGAGGAGTATTGTACTGAGATTGTTACATGTTCTCTTCAATTATAATATACAAAATAGCTGGGGGTTTTCAGCTATAAGCTTTCCCCATTACATATTGTGTTTATGTGCGCATGTGACTGTTTCTATTTCTGCATATTGATGATCGATTGTAGAAGAGGTTATGTGTTATACATGAATTCAAATTAGTGTATGATCAGGATAATCTCAGCGGATAAATCTTCATTATTCAAAAAATTTCTACACTAAGGACACTAGAATCAATTCTTTAGAAGAACTGGTGATTGACATAGGGTATGACCCTTCAAATGTAAAGCCTGCAAAAGAATTGGTGAAAAAGAAAAATGCTGACATTGCAGCACTTAGAAAGCAATTAAAATTTCCTCCAATAGAACATCCACAGGAAAAATAAATTGTGCAGGAGGCAAATCAGAAAGATGAGATGATGAGTCTCATACTCCAAATGACAACACATATTAAGGAAATGGGGATAGAAATGGTCAAGCTTGTCCAAGAGAAAGAAGCTACAAAAACTCAAAGTGCTCCTCCTACAGTCGTCTCCATGGTAACTACAGCAGTTCCCTCAACTTTAGCAAAGGAGTTCGCACCAAAAGTCCCATTGGCCACACCTGTGCCAATGAATTCTTCCACTACTTCTGCTACAAAATCATCTACTTCAGCAGTGCAACAAACAGATGAGGAAAGAAAGCTCATTAAAGCCATGGAAGATATGTCAATTTAGAATAATGATATCAATAGGTTGAAAGAACAAATTAAGAACTTGGAAGATGCCAAGAAATTAGCTCAAATCAATGCTAAAACAGAGGAACAAAAAGCCAAAAGGTTAAGTGAGCAGTTGAAGAAGGTTGAAGCAGAATTAACCTTGAAAGAACCAATGGCTTACATAAAAAATCAATTGTGGTCCAAGATCATTGATTCAATCAATGATACTTGGCCTTCCATTCAGGTAATCTATGAACAAAAGGATTTGCTTAAAGTAGCAAAAGAATAAATTGTGAAAACAAAGGAAGATCTTGGTGCCAAACCTGAAGAGGCCCAAGAAATAATCAAGTTTTTAAACACAAAAAACAAACAAGAATTAGATGCGATAGGGATAACTGATAGAACTGAAACAATCCTTGAAGTGATAAAGGTAATTTCAAAGAAAAACTTGATGAAGCAGCTGGAAGAGAAGTGTCAAAACATGGACTTGGCCATAACTAGATTTATGGTAAAGGTTGAGATATTAAAGCAAAAATGCTTGCCAAACATTCTTGTTATAAATGATAAACTAATGAAGCAAGAGGATTACAACAAGAAGATAAGAAATTTTGCCAAAGAACAAGTAAACAAGGTAGATTGGCAAGGAGTACCTACAGGCATAGTGTTGCACAAAAGAATTGAAGATTTTTTTTATTTACAACATGAAATAAAACATCTCTTTGTGGTAAAACTAACCTTTGTTAGATACATAGAGGCTTATGAGAATTACAAAAAACTTACCAAGATCAAGTTACCTGATGAAGAATTTTGGCAAAAGCTTACTGATTTGTTGTAAAAGAAAATTTACAGTGAAAGAGGATGAAAAACAGAGTGTTGTTTTTACACAGTAAAAACAGATTTCTACAGCAGTAAACTAGTCAAAACAACAGATGAAATGGTATCAGTGGTTAAAATGTATTAGTAAAAGAGTATCAGATAAGAAGATAGAGTTTCAAAATAGATTTAAGATCTTTTTGTCAGCGTTGAAGACAACACAACTACTAGCTGCACCCAAATCCAAACAACATTTCTATTTAATTTGAATAAGTAGGACAACTTGCAAGTTGTTAAGCAGCTGTCACTATATTTTTGTAATAGATATTTTATTTTCCTTTGAAAAATCCTATGAGTATTCTAGGATATTTTGTATCACTTTTTGTATAAATACTTTACTCTTTGAAGTATTATTGTGGAATAAATTGCTGAAGATTTCTATAGTTAATATTTTCTTACCTAAAGGGTTTTTGTACCAAGTTTCAAGTCAGCAGGCTAGATCAAATCAATAAAGCATCATGTTTCAGGATTCATGTGTTGGGCCAACTTAGGTGAAGTACTTTCTACTATAATTTGTTAAATATTCTTATGTTTTCCATTCATACATGCATGTGTTCTAAATTTTAATGTGAAATCAGGAAGTGATATATCAGAATTTGTTAAAAGCACTCTGTTATTTACTGGTTTTCATTTTGATGTTTTCTGCTGATTTCCAGAGTAGGGAACCCTTAATTTCTCCCTCTTTCGAAAAACCTCTTTCCTCTTCACTCCTTATCCGGATGAAAGAATCCTTGATGGCTCTTTATCCCGATTAAACCACTTCACCAATCAACCTCAAAGATCTTAAGTGAGATCTCAAGTGACTCTGCTATCTTGCCCTAAAAATATTTGACTTTATACCTTGATCCTGACCTATCTACTTGACACATTGACTCCATTTGCCAATGGAAAAACATATATATCACTATCCATCTCATTAAGTAAATTTTCCCACCAAACCAAACCAAATTGCCCCATATAACTAGCCTAAAATCAAACATAAAAAAAAAGAAAGTTAAATCTTATCGAGAGAGCTCTCTGTGAGCCTTAGGAAGGCTAGATCCTAGAGCTTAAAAGTAGGTATGTGGTTACCTCTAATATTCTTTAAACTATAAACCAAAATCTCACAACTTTGAGAATTATTAGAGTGTTAACACCTATGAGGAGGTAATATAGGAATCTCTTAAGGGAAGACCTTTTGGAATTGCTTCTTGATGGGTATATTGTTAATATGTCGTTTTCATTACTCACAACGCTACTATTGACTTCAATGCTACTAGAAATTTGCTCAACAAATAAGACACATCCCTTCCTGATGCTTCTCTTGGCTTGCATGGTTGAAATTAGCCTCACGGACGTGGGCTTCCACTTTCCCTGCAACACCCTTCCCTCCCCATGTTCATTTAAGCATTCAATTTGATTTTCAAAATAATCTACCTTGGTATGGTGCTTATGCATCCAATCCATGCCAAAAAATATACCATACATTCCTAGTGGCAACCCATTAAGGTTTGCTACAGTGGGAATTTCTTTTAATTTAGTTGCACAATCCTTCACCCAATCCTTAACCCTCTTCTTTAATCTTGTGGCTAACTGGACTAGCCAAGACTCCTCATATGGTTCTTGTTTCAATTGTCATGTTAAGTCCCTATATTAATAGTGTAGTCCCTTATTATGTTAGTGTAGCCCCCCTTATTGTTATTGTTGTACCCTTGTAACCCCCATATTGTTATTATTGTGCCCTTACATTATTATTGTTAGGTCGGCTAGGGTTACATTGTGGCCCCACTAGGATTAGAATGTGGCCCCATGGACTCCTATATATAGAAAGGAGGTTTTTTCATTTGTATCATCCAAGAATTGTTCATTCATGTAATGTTGGAGGTTGCCCCCTCGAAGTGGCTTATTTCTAAGGCGTTGATATCTTCTTCTTTTTTTCTTTCTATTTTCAGAGCTGGTTTCACAACATTTGGTATCAGAGCTTTGGATTCTAGGGTTTCGCTGCTCCAAACAGGTCATCGTGGTATTTTTGCTATAATCTTTTGTTTTTTTTTCTACGAAGTTTCAGAAGCTGAAATTTTTAGAGCGTGAAGCTGAAATCTTGAGGAACATTGTCGCAAAATTTTAGATCTTGGTTCACAATATTTTTGGAAATATGATCTATGGAAGTTAGGGCTTTTGCAGGCTCATGAATTTCACTTAAAAATGTCATCACAGAATTTTCTCTATAATTTTTTTTTCTATGAAGGTTCAAAAGCTAAAAATTTTAGAGCGCGAAGCCAAAATCCTGAGCAACATCGTCGCAAAATTTCAAACCTTGGTTTGCAATATTTTGGAGATATGATCTGTGGAAGTTAGGTCTTTTTTAGGCTCCTGAATTTCATCTCAAAGAGGTGATCGTGGGAAAATCTTCATAACTCTCTCTCTGAGCATAGGATTGGAATTCTGTAAAAAGTGGTTGGAAGTACACAGACTGTATTTTCTTTTCTATCAATTTCAGAGCCGAAGGAGCAAATAGTGACACATGGAAAGTCGTACAAGTTCACTCTACTGAACTAGTCCATAATTAGGTCATTGTGGGAGATTGGAGGTAAGTTTGCCTTGAAGAATCCAAATCAGGTCAAACCCATGGCATTCAAAAGAGGATTCAAAGGGATACCTCAGGGCCAAATTTCAGATATTGAAGGTTTGAAATCACAAAGATAATTCAATTTCAATATTGAGCTCCTCAAAAGCAAGAAAAAGGTGTGTATTTTTTTCGAATTACATAAGTCTCGTTTGAAAAAGCAGTTTGAAGTGATTCCAAGGGCATATTTTAGAATTTTTATCAATATTGGGTTCTATAATGCCTCCAGAAAATAATTCCATACCCATTAAGCCCTCAAAAATCTATACTATGACGCATGAAGAGGAAGAATTGCAGTATGAGATATCAAAATTACGGTACCAAGTGCAACAAATTTCGATCTTACGAAGAGCAACTGAAGATGACATAGATGGTTTAAAAGAAGAAATGAGGCTAAGTTGATGGTTTGAAGGATCAAATAATAGCTAATATGGATGATAAATTAGTGGAAGATCACATCGAGCATCAACAACAAGCTCTCCAACTCTCAAAGGATAACCTAACTTTAGTTCGAATCTAATGAAACAACAAGAAGATCAACATCACATCGAAATAATTTCTGAAGCAACAAGGTAACAAGAATTCGGTAAAGTACGATCAATTTCGAGTATCTCAAGAAGTTGAAGAGCCTTCTTGTAGAAGATTCCACATGGGAGGATGAGAATTTTATGTACATCAAGAACAATCAAGCGTTGGAGGAAAACACTTGTTTGAAGGAGAGGGGCATGTTAAGTCCCTATATTAATAGTGTAGTCCCTTATTATGTTAGTGTAGCCCCCCTTATTGTTATTGTTGTGCCCCTGTAACCCCCATATTGTTATTATTGTGCCCTTACATTATTATTGTTAGGTCGGTTAGGTTTACATTGTGACCCCATGGACTCATATATATAGAAATGAGGTTTTTTCGTTTGTATCATCCAAGAATTGTTCATTAATGTAATGTATTGGAGGTTTCCCCCTCGAAGTGGCTTATTTCTAAGGCGTTGATATATATTTTCTTCTATTTTTTGAGCTGGTTTCACAACATGGCATCGTTCCACAAGCATCAATCTTACGTAGCTACGATTAGAACTTGGGTCAATCAAAATATAAATAATTTAATTACAGATCTTACCTTCCATCTGGATTATGGAAGCCTGATGGTCTGTCTGTTAATTTCCCAATGTTGCGTAGATCCTGGGCATACTACGTGCCACCTCTCCCACAGTCTGCGCTTCCTATGCTTGGTATAATTTCATAACAACATGCTTGTGTTGTGAGATTTCTTTTCTTAGATGACTTTCTCCACATATCCATAACTTTTATGGAACTTTCCATAATTTTTGGCTCCTTCTTGAGTAGAATGATCCTTGGTGACAATGTTGAGCATCTGCTCATTCTCTTATGTAGCAGGGGTTGTATGTGATTCATTAATCACTTTCTCCCTTTTTCCTTCGAACTTGGCATTAATTTTAGACTTTGAGTCAAATTTAAAGTCAGGATTGTGCTTGGACTACTCATAAGAATGTTTTAGCTTTTAGACTACATCCTCCAATGTTTTGGGGTCATCGAATTAATTCATATCCTTAAAGGATGGTGGTAGTCCACTGACATATCTTTGAATCTTCGCTTTTTCATCTTTAAGGTAAGGAACATACCTTAATAGTTCGAGAAAATTGGTGGTATATTTGTCATTTGTCATATGGCCCAATTTAAGGTCATAGAATTCCTTTTCCTCGTTGTCGAAATATCTATCAGATAGATACTTGTTCCTTGAAGTAATCCTGAAACTCCCTCCATGACAACTTCGCTTCCCTTATGTCCCTTACATTCTTCAGGTCTTCCCACCAGATGTTAGCTTTGCCTTTTAGGTTGAAGGTAGAGATCTTGGCTTTCATGTTCTTTGAATAATCGTGGATTAAAAATCATTTCTTCATCCCCAACATCCAGGATTTTTCATCCTCTATCTTCCTTATTTTACCATCAAACGTGGGAGGTTTGACCTTCTTGAACTCTTTTGGCATGATTTATCTTCCCCTCTTGTATTCATGACGATGATGATGGTGATGTTGATGATGATGTGGCCTCTTGTACTTAGCTTCATACTATTGCATATGGATGCTTGACCTCCTTTCAGGGGTTTGCAATAGAGTGCCTCCTTTCACCATGTCTTCACTTTAAATCTTGTGCCTCTTCCCACAATGACTCTCATATGCTTTGTTAGTCTTTTACTATGTGAGCCCTGGTATTGCACCAAGAGTGCTACAACTCCCAGGGGCTTCCCTACTTTACTTTATCAACCCAGGGTTCGTACAAACTTTTAGGTGACAATGCTATATACACAGTAGATGCATTATGTTCATGTCATCCTCTTCCACTTTACGAAAGGGTTCTATTTCTAAGGGTTCTCAGTGAAGTCTATCACACTTCAATGAACTAAACTAAATTGCAAAAAGGAAACGACAGAAGGAAACTAAATTACATTGCAGAAAATAAATGACAAGAATGAAATTAATTTAAGTTGTAGAAAAGGAAATGACTGAAAAGAAACTAAGTTATTTTGCTAAAAAGGAATGGTAGGAATGAAACTAGTTTTAAAACACACTTAACTTATCCTATGATCTATCTACCGTGCTACCATGCTTCTCACCATGCTACTATTCATGATCTAACTAAACTTTAAAAGGTGTTGCTTGCAGTTTGGGGAAAAAAGGGCTAAAAGAGGCTAATGGAGGGCTTAACACATGAAACGAGGCTTAGAAGTGGAAAGAGGGGGTGTGAACCTTATAAAACTTGATTATAATGCAAAAAAGGCTTTTTGGAGCAAAATATTTTGAAAAGTGCAATGGCGGAGAACTGGGAGTACAGGTCAGGAGCGGGAGCGAAGTGTGAATTGTGAAAAGGTAAAATCTGCGAAGTGCGACGGGGTAAACATTGCAATGTGCGAAATGCGATATCGCAATCAGCCGAAAGAGCGGTACGTATTAACGAAAACCACTAAATGATGCGAAGTGCAAAATGCGACAGAGATACAGCAGTGAAATGCGATGAGGTAAATGTTGTGAACTGCGAATTGCGATGTGGTAAATGTTGCGGAGCGCGATATGCGATATCACAATATCGCAATCGACAAAAAGAGCGGTAAGCTTTAATGGAACCAAATAAAAAGTGCGGGATGCGATTTGCGATAAGGAAAAAACTGTGGGATGCGATTGTGATAGGGATGACGTGGCGGTGGGGCTGGAGGCGGAACACAATTGCAATATTTCAATCGGCGTTCAGAGGCGGTAAGTCTTAAGGAAAAAGAGAAAAGTCGTGGTTTGTGATCTGCAAAGTACGGTAGCGTGGATTTCAATGAGGAAAGGTGAAAGATGAGTTTCAATGGTTTTTCAGGAATTTAGCGTTAAAATAGTCGAGACAAATAAAAAGAAAGGATAAGGGGGGCTAAATGGTTTTAAGTGTTTTCATGAATCAAAAGGTGGGTGCGGTAACTGCGATGAGAGGAAAAAAGGAGGAATGGAGGCGTAATGGCAAGGTTTGGGAGCGTAACACAGAGATGGAAGGAAGATAGAAGATGAAGTGGGAAGTGCTGGAAAAATACTCCAGGGCTATGCTGCCCGTACCTGCAATCAACCTGCTTATTTATGCTAGAAAGGTAGACAATACGTTCATGAAAATACAAGCACTGATATAATCTATTTCCAAGAAATCATAAGCGAGAAAGCATTTTTGGTCTGTCGGGAAATTTCTATCCTCCTTGAGCTCTATTGATAGAGTTGAGAGGGGAAGGCTGGCCTCACAACTTTATGGAGTTTATCAACTATTCTACCACTCGATAAGCAAATTAAATATACAGCAAAAGATAATGGGAAGCAAACCAAAACATCAATAAAAATACCAACAAACTAGCTAAATACTCAGAAGAAAAACTAGCTAAATGACATGAAAGAAAAGCATGAAACAACAGAGGAGCTAAGGCACATGGGTTGGACCCTAACCCACAAGCCCAACTCTCTGGAAGTAGATCAATAAAATAACATATGAATACTCATTGCATTACACAAAATACAGTCTTATTACATCCCAAAGGTCTTAAACAACAAAAGCCTAAGAGAATGGAAAATGAATAGCATGGGATGGAATGGAATCGAAAAATGGAATGGAAGTTGACCCACTGGTTGACTAACTAACTCCTTCCTAGCTCTAGCCCTGCTCTATTTATTCTACAGGGAAGCTACCAACATCTCCCTTGAAAATGGTTGTTGAGTCCACTTTGTCTCCAAGTAAACATAGATTGAGTGCCCTTCGTCTTCAGTTGCCTGGCTACCTCTTGGAATTCGATTTGCTGGAGACTCCAAGTGAAGAATGGATTTAGTGCTCTTGGTCTTGAGTTGCTTGGCTACCTCTAGAATTCGAATTGCTGGAGGGGGATCTCATGAGGATCCTTTGGCTGCCTTTGAGAGTTAAGGAGGGTGGAAAATCCCCTTGAATATCTCCATGATTTCTCCCTAATTTCCTGATGTTGTGCTCATTTATTCTCCAATACTGATCTTCCAGTGGCAGGGAGCAAGTCCCTAAATATTCTCCTTCTTCAAATTTGTATAATTTTCCAAATATTCTCACAATATTCTACAAAAATAACCAATATTAGGAAAAAATATTGAACTACCTTTAATCCTTCCTAAGAACATATTAAAGCATAAGAAAACATTATTAAGTGTAGAAGGAGAGATTTAATATATATTCTGATGTGCATAAGGAAGGTAGATGGGCCTTATTTTATGTCTAATTTAGAGGCCCATCATCACCCCTACTGAAATTGTTGCTCATCCTTTGAGAAACCTATTCATCATCCCTGCCTTATGGTTCTTCCTGCATGCTGACTTATTTCATTTTCTGTTTCTTGGGCCATGCGCTGCTCTTTTGCTATTCTTCTTGTTGCAATTATTCTTGTAGGTGCTTCATGGAGGTCCTCAGATGCCTTAAGTAAATATGTTTTGCATGCCAAGGGGTGGTGGATCCACATTTTTTTTTTGCATGAAGAATAAACTCACAGTTCGTTTTCTGTGAATTGATTTCTTCTTGGTTATCTTCTATTACAATGATCTGCTTACTGTCCACTTTCTCAAGTCCTTTTTACTTTTGTATTGTTCCTTTTCTTGGTTGAAAAAGCGAGGCTAGTTGCTAGATAAGGTTGAGGTTGCTCTGCTACTGATTTTGGCTATATAAAAAACTTTCCTTCTCACACTTTTTAATTTTTTATTGAGCTAAAATAGATTCGAAGAAAGGGTTAGATGATTGCATACCTGATCCTTACCATTGATTTGTTTTTGCAGGTGATATTGAAGCTGTTGATATGGTTGTTCAAGTTGTTCTGAAGCTGCATATGATAATCTGCTTGAGGTCCTTTGGAACTTCTGAGCACATGAAGAGGAAGTCCAAGTTTGACTACCTTTGACTAAAGTGTTGACCAAATTTTCTTTTTGTGCCAACTTGTTGTTTTTCTTCTTGCAAAGGTTGGAGAGAATTTGCATTCATTTGAGAGATATACATTGGGGCAGCTAGTAGGCCTTAATATATATATATATATATATATATATATTAAGGCCTACTAGCTGCCCCAATGAGGTTTTCAACTAGTAGGTCTGCCTAGGGGCCTCAAAGGAGGTTTTCACCTAGGATCTTTTATTTTTTCTCTTTTTTCTTTAACCCAATGACTGCCTCATGGAGGTTTTCAATAAGTGAGCCAATCTTAGACGCCTCAAAAGAGGTTTCACCTGATATTTTATTCTTTTTCCCTTTTTTCTCATTTTTTGTTTGTTTCCTACTTTTACTTGAAAAAAACAAAACCTTTTTCAAGTATAGGAATACTTCCAATGGAGCCATGTGCACATCAAGATGATAGATAAAATCAGGTGCACACTTGGAATACATGTTCTAACATGTACCTAAATATAAGAGATGAATTTCTTTGACTAGGATTGTATCAAGTATTGTTGGAGAAGAGTATGTTATTGCAACTTAATGACTATTTGGAACCATATGCCAATATAGTTGTGATGCCCCTGGTTCAGTTGCTGACTTGGATCACCTTGGATGTCCTCTTCTATTGTGGCAGTCAAATCTTCCTCTTTTTGTTGATTGTTTTCTTGAACACATGGAGGAAATGCTGGTAAACATCAGGGAACTCTCTCAACATCTGATTCGGATATCTGCTCTTCATCAAGTGCAGCACTTGATTCTTTGATCTCCTCATTTGAATCTCTTTCTTATTGAGGTTGTCCTGCATTGACATTAAGAAGGTCTCTTCTTGGAAATTCCTTACGTCAACTATCTAGATCAAGATAGGCATTGCAAAGAAGAGATTTTCTTAATGTTTGGAAGTGTTGTACCTAAGCATTGTAAGTGAGCTGAGATACTTCATTGTATGGGTTTGGAAATGGTGGTACAAGTAGTTGAGTGGGGGAATATAAATGAGATGGATGTGGTTGAGGTTTTGGTTGTGGTGATGGTAGGGATAGCATGGAGTTGGGTATGGAGGATATTGAGGGGAATATTGAGGATGTTGAGGATTTTCCCAATAAGGACCTTGCCAACCATGTTGCAAAGATTGGTTTTGGGGTTGAGATGGCCAAGGTTTCCAAGGAGGGAGTGTGTCCCAATTAGTTTGATATGGATGTGAATAAGCTTGACATTGTGAAGTAGGTCATTGCATCATATCAAGTTGACTAGGATGCCAGGGTATCCTTGGAGCTACATAACATAGCTTCTTTGGTGATTGCCTTGCTCCATTGTCTTCTTGGTAAACCTTTTTAAACCTGGGGAATGATGAACAACATTTAGTAGCATATGATTATGCATGGATAACAAAAATATCAACATATTCTTTTTATCATTTTGCATTCTTAAAATTTCTACTTGTTCACTTAGATTGCTAAGAATTCATGTTTTAAAGTTATCAAGAAAATTTCCAAGTTCATCTTGCCTTACCAATGTTGATGTTGATTTAATTACTCTTTCCCTTCCTCTTAATATGCGCTTGCATGTTTCACAAATTTCTTCAAATGAAAATTGGTATACATCTCCTCTACTCATGAGATTAAGGAGAGAAATCCACTCATCCCTAATTGTTCTAAGTAAGAGGGTTTTTAGTGTGTGAAATACTAGATGATGCAATTCTGCCCTCTTAACATTATACATGAACCTCTCTATTAGGTCCTCAAGGCTCTCATCTTCTTCTTGTCTCATTCGAAAAATTTATTCTCTAACATCACGATCTTTATATTTTTCTAGGAATATATTTTTCATATCATTCCATGATCTTAATGAATTAGTACCTAGACTCGTGAACCATTTAAGAGCTCTATCTTTCAATTTTGCAGGAAACAATCTCAGTTTTTTAGTGTGTGATAAGTAGCCACAAGACCTACAAAGTATCTCCAATTCAAAGAGAAATGTTTATGGATCCTCTGTTCTCATACCATGGAAATTGGGAAGGAAAGATGGAGGGATGTTCTTCATAGGTACACTGATGTCCATATCTTGAATGGGAAACCCAATAAGGTCTTCTTCATTGTCATCATATCCATCCATCTCTTCTTCCTTCAAAAGTGTATGGTGATGTGGTTCTTACTGCACCACGTGGTCAAGTGGGGGGGTTCGTATTGGAGAAGTATTTATTAAAAAATAAATAAAAATTAATATATATATATATATATATATATATATATATGATCTTCATGTCTCATAGGAATAGGGATACTCATATGAGTATCCCTACTCCTATGAGGCATGAAGATCATGAATTTTTATTTTTTATTTTTTTATTATGTATTTGTTTTTTTCGGAAACAAAATGAAAATGAAAGAAGAAAAGAATGCTAAAAACAAAATCAAAACATCTACTAGACACCTCCCCGACAACGACGCCAAAAAGTGGTGAGCCCTGGTATTGCACCAAGAGTGCTGCAACTCCCAGGGGCTGCCCTACTTTACATTATCAACCTGGGGTTCGTAAAACTTTGAGGTGACTGTTGGGTGCGAGTTTTTCACACTTTTCCTACATTTGTTTTCCCTATTTTGCCTCATGACTATAACCAATGGGACTATCTTTTCCTCTTTTTCCTACCTTTCTATCCTAACTTGTGTTGTTTCACCTTATTTTCATTACACTGCCATTTCATCAATTATTATGATATATCATACCTTTTTTATGACTAATTGAGGATGAATTTTTGGAGAAGATCTATGGTCTTTGTGTTGTCTTTCCAGATGTCATTCGTAGCACAAAAGATCCCAAGCAAGAGACATACAAGAGCAGTTAAGGGTGTGTTGTTACAACGAGCTTTTTACACCATGATGTTGTTACAGACCCATTGGCGAACTGTTGTTATAGTTGTACCACTGATTGGATCTCGTCAACTCCTATTGCTGATATGTCCTCTAGCTATTACACTACAGCTGTGGTTTATCGTGATAGCTGTAGAAGTTATTAAGCATTGTATTTTTGGATAACAGCCTCTGGGCGGTTTTGATTGAATCTATAATTTGTTGAGAATGCAACAAGATGATGGAGCTTAGTGAAATGAAGTCGCCTTCACTAAGTGGGCCCGCAGGCAAATTCTGGCGCAAAGTCTATTTTTAGACTATGTCTATTTTTAGACATACAAAGCATAATTCAGAGATTCCAGTTGGAGATTCTTGAAGCATGAAACATGTTGGTAAAAATAGATGAGACTCTTATTTTTAGGTCCCAGGCTATTTTTAGACTGTATCTCCTAAAAATATGGAAGTCAAATATTATTTACCCTTAATAATATTTTGACTATAAACAGCAGTTTACTCTCTTGGAGCACTTCAGTTCGAGTCATGGAGGTGGCTCATGCAATTGACAGAGGAATCACGTGGTTCCTAGGGTTTGATGGCATCTTGCATGGTTGACTTCAGTTGGACTTCAGTGGCAGAAGTTTTGGAGGAGTTAATGAGACATATAGTGGAGTTGTGTTCTGTTTATTTTAGTTGAACTAGTTGAGATTAGTTTAACTAGCTAATCAATTAGTTATGAGTGGAGTGAATTAAATATTATTTAATTCACCAATTAGTAACTCATTAGTCAACTCAAGAACACATCATTTCACTACAGTGCATGATCAGTTCAGTGGAGACCAGTGAAAGAGGTAGATGAAAGGGTGAGTAAAGCTATCAGTTGGAGGATCAGTTTTGCATGGGATTTGCATTACACTTGGAGGAATTGTCCATGACAATTGCGTAGTCAAGCCAAGGGGATTCGAACCTTGGATCTCTTCATATACAGGCCATGATTGCGCAATAGAGGCAAGGCAATTGGCAGGGAGTTTTGAACCCGTGACTTGTTCAAAACTAAGCTAGATTGTGTGTGACTTTATGAGAAAGCACTGAGTACTTGTGAGGAGTATTGTACTTGTTTGGTTACATGATTTCTCCATTATAATATACACAATAGCTGCGGGGTTTTCAGCTATAGGCTTTCCCCATACATACTGAGTTAATGTGTGATTGATTTGATGTGAGATTGCTTCTATTATTTCCGCATATGACAATTAATTGTAGATGAGATTATGTGTTATGCATGCAATTCGAAATTGATGTGTAATCAGGTTAATCTCCATTGAATAAGTGATTTATTCAGCTAATTTCTACATGGTATCAGAGCGAGATTAATTTTCGAGGTCTATTACGGTGATTGCAAACTTATTTCCTCGGACAGAGTCTGCATGCGGGCCAGGTAGCCTCCGGAATATTCATCCTTCTTTGTAAGGTGAAAGATCTGATGAATGCCCTTTGCAGTCAATCTCTGATTTGGAAATAATTTGTTTTCAAGTATAGATCGGAAGCGATAGAGCTTTGAGTTTGGAATTCGAATTTTGCAGAAGGTTGTTCTTCTTGGTGCCGGTGTTGAAAGATGTCTTCTTTCAATGGATTGCGACTCGAATATGCTCTTGAAGGCAGTTCGAATTATGTTGCATGGAAGGATCGCATGGAAGCAGTGTTAGAAGATAATGGTCTGAAGGAGTTTGTAGATACGGATGTCCCAAAGCCCACTGATGCAGCTTTAGTCAATGCATGGCAAAAGAAGATAGCGAAATGTCGAAGGATCCTGTTGGAGGGCGTCAAGGATCATATTGTATCCAGCCTGCATGGAAAGGCTACTCCATATTTAATGTGGAAAGCTTTGACGGATCTATTCCAGAGTACCAGGCCATGATTGCGCAATAGAGGCAAGGCAATCAGCGGGGAGTTTTGAACCAGTGACTTGTTCAAAACTAAGCTAGATTGTGTGTGACTTTATGAGAAAGTACTGAGTACTTGTGAGGAGTATTGTACTTGTTTGGTTACATGATTTCTCCATTATAATATACACAATAGCTGCGGGGTTTTCAGCTATAGGCTTTCCCCATACATACTGAGTTAATGTGTGATTGCTTCTATTATTTCCGCATGTGACAATTAATTGTAGATGAGATTATGTGTTATGCATGCAATTCGAAATTGATGTGTAATCGGGTTAATCTCCATTGAATAAGTGATTTATTCAGCTAATTTCTACACTTAATATGCCTTAACTCCGGTCTATGGCTTGGGTTCGTTCAATTGAATTCGTTACGATTATACAGTGGGAATTTCCGTAATAAAGATACAGAAAGAGGACTACGGTGGAATTTAACTCGCAGGGTTTATCCAACCAATTCATGGGAACAATAGATAGATAATGCGGAATTATACAATCACCATTCTCAACGATTTCACACAGAGCCAGTGTACAATCGTTTCTCAATCAAAAAATTTCTTCATTAATAAGAATTCGAGACAATTCGATGGCCAATGAGCCTTGAAATCATTTAACTAGAAACAATTGTTAAGACACAGTGTTTTATTGCAGAAATCTCTCTTCCTCTCCCTCTCTTCCTCTTTTTTTTATCCATCTCCCTCGTGCATCTGAAGAATACAAATTATATACATTATAGTGCGTCTTCTCAGTTCCTTGGTGAGGACCGTTCTGGAAACCAAAAGCCTAATTACAATAATTCAACTAATTGAAACATGACAGATAAACAAACTGAACTATTCGACTTCCAAAACTTTAACCAATCTAAATGATACAATCAGCTAAGGTATTGAAACCTAGCTGTTACAATTTAAATGTTTTCAAACCCTCCTAGCCACAACATGTGGAAAAAACTCCTACATTGCTGGCTAGTGTCTAATGCCCCTGCATCAGAAAGATAAGGGTAAAGGTAAATGGCAGATGAAAATAATAAGGCTTTAGAATGCGTAAGAGAAAGATAATGTTACACCATAAAATAATTTCAACATAGTTAGACATGGATATGGGTCACAACAACATAAAAGGAGTGATGGTAAAAGACTTTTGTAGTGTTGGAAATGAGGTATTTTCCACAAAATCAGGGTGGAAGGACTTATATTTACAAGGTATAGGAGGCACAAATAGTTGGGGATGTTGGGAAGATAATTCCACCGATTTATGCAGCGCTGGATAACAAGCAGTCAGATCACCACACATCTATTATCGAGATGGACATTAAGCTTTTTGATCAATTTGTTTCTATTTTGATTCAACCTAGATATAATTATATTTATGTTAGTCCTCAGTTGGTGGATAAGTGTGGTTTGAATAAAGAATTGCATGCAAAATATTGGTTACTACAGTTACCTATAGGTACAAAGAATAGAGTATATCACTGGGTAAGAGCTTGTGCATTTGAGTTGAATGGTATGCCTACCTCAACACATTTGAATGTATTGTCAATGGGATCAAGTATGTTATTGGGCATGGATTAGTTGTTTCTTCACAGGACCAAAGTGGATTTTTATGACAAGGCCATTGGGTGCTTGGATGACAATGGAGAACAAAGAATCTTACAGGGTAAGAAGAAGGAAACATCAGTTAGAATGGTGGCTATGTAGGAAAAACACAATCACAAAAAAGGGAGTGTGTTATTTTTAGTGAATATTTCTAGTGATAAAGGTAAGGAGGATGAGGATGTAGAATTATTAAGCAGGTACTCGATCTTGCAGTGGTTTGAGGATGTGTTTTTGACATAGATTTTAGAGTTACCACCTCACAAAGAAGTAGAATTTTCTATTGAGTTGGTACGAGGGGAAGCACCAACGTCAAAGGAACTGTATAGGATGAACACCCCATAGTTAGTAGATATGAAGTTAAAGTTGAAGGAAATTATTGAAAAGCTATACATTAGGCCAAGTGTATCACCTTGGGGTGCACTCAAATTGTTTGTGAAGAAGAGGAATGGTACTCTCAGGTTATGCATTGATTACAGGTATTTGAACAAAGTGACCATCATGAACAAGTATCCGTTGTTGAGGATAGATGAATTGTTCGACTAGTTGAAGGGAGAAAAATTTTCTCAAAGATTGACCTGAGATTAGGATATCATCAGGTACACATTAAAGAAAATAACATCTACACGACAAATTTACGGACCAGGTTTGGGAATTATGAGTTTTTTGTAGTTCCATTTGGTTTGAATAATGCTCCAACTACCTTTATGTGATTGATGAATAGCGTGTTGTGTCCTTATCTAGACAAGTTTGTATTGTATTCATTGATGACATCTTGATATATTCTAAGAATGAGGAAGAACATGTCAAACATTTAGCAACAATATTGAGATTGTTGAGAGAGCATCAATTGTATGCTAAGCTCAATAAATGTAGTTTCTTTCAGACAAAGGTACATTTCTTGGGGCATGTGGTCTCAAAGAAAGGTATAATAGTGGATCAAGAAAATATAAGAGCTATCATGTAATGGGAAACTCCTAGAAATGTGAATGAGGTAGGATCATTCATGTGACTATAAGGTTACTATAGGAGGTTCATCGAGAACTTCTCTCGCATCACATATCCTATCACGTCATTGCAGAGGAAAGGTAAGAATTTTGAATGGACATAGGAATTTGCAAATTTTTTTGAGCAATTAAAGCAATTGTTGATAAACGCTCCAATGTTAAATATTTCAGATCCAGACAAAGAGTTTGTGGTATGTACAAATGCTTGCAAGAGAGGACTTAGTGGAGTACTTATGCAAGAGGGGTAGGTAGTCTACTATGAGTCACGCAAATTGAGTGAGTACTAGTATAATTATCTAACACATGATCTCGAGTTGGCAACGATCATCCATGCGCAGGAGGTTTGTATTGATGCATGATCACAGTGGGTTGAGATACTTGTCTTACCAACCAAATTTGAATTCCAGGAAATCTAGATGGCTTTCCATGCTTAGTGAGTTTGAATTCGATATTAGGTACATCAAGGGAAAAGAGAACATGGTTGTAGATGATATTAGCAGGTGGATACATGCAAACCAAATTTCAACTATGAGTTTTTATGGGACATATCTACAAGATTATATTTTACAGGCATGTCAACAAGATGACACGTATAAAGAGCTTATGCATAGGTTACATCAAAGTATCAGTGCAAATGTAGGTAGTGGTACAGGTGCATAGGATGTGGAATATCATCTCACAACATATGGCTTGATTATATTTAGGGACAAGATATATGTGATAGATAGTAGTGAGCTCAAGAAGATTATATTGAGATATTTTCATGAAAATCCATATTCAGGTCACCCAGGATACCCAAAGACATTGACAACATTGAATAAGTTTTATTATTGGACAAATCTGAAGAAAGATGTGGCAAATTTTGTGGATTGATGTTTGGACTGTCAGTAGGTAAAGAAATAATGTAAACATCCAGGTGGATTAATTTATTCGATTGCGATTCCAGAGTGGAAATGGGAGGTCATTTCCATGGATTTCATCACAATTTTTTCAAGGACATCTAGGCAACATGATTCCATCATGGCTGTGGTGGATAGGTTGAAAAAGGTAACACACTTCAATTTAGTAAAATATATGTATTCAAATAGTGATGTAACATAGGTATTCATCATATATGTGGTCAGATTTCTTGGTGTTCCGAAGAAGATTGTGTCAGACAGGGATGCCAATTTGACTTCCAAATTTTGGAAGGAGTTGTTTGCAAGTTTAGGGATGGAGTTGGACTTCAGCACAACTTATTAGTGATATTAGTGTGAACGGTGATAAAATTTTACTTGATCACACACTTAGTATTTTTATGACTAAAAAACATATATCATCCATAAAAAATGAACAAATCATTTCCCTACGTGTGACAACTTTACGACTTGTTACAACAATTGTGACACTAAAGATACACGTTGCGATGACCATGCCAACACTTGTGCGCCAATGCTCAAAAATTTGAAAATGAGTACGACAGATACTTACGATGTTAGAACAAATCATTTGCACAAAGATGACTTCTTGGAAGCAACAGAACATGCTTTATAAACATGATACAACTACCAACATGCCAAAAGACGACACTTTTCCCAACTTGCAAAAGGGACACAACACTTTAAGAAAAAAAATGAAATGAGTTTTAAAGCTTGCAACAATGATGAAAAATATCAAGGAAAGCTCTGAAATTGTGTATAGGAAATTTTTTTGGAGGGGGTTGTAGAAGCTACAACGCTTGGTGACACACTTGTAAAATTACAACTTCTCTGTCTCAGTTAATTTCTTTCGTGCAGGGCCTTGTTTCTTCGGGGAGTATTGATTCATCATGCAGATTACTTTGGTTTCTCCACTTACCCCATGAATAGATGAAGTTCCCCAACATGCCTTCTTGGTTTAACTCAACATAAAATTCAACATTATCACAATGTTTCGAATTGGGAAGGGTATTAAAGCTCGTGAGTTTAATATTTTTAGAGTTTAATTTTTCATATATGGTGTTGCTCCACTGCCAACAGGCCTAGGAAGTATCCTGGTGGATTCACTACAGGAACAAAAACATTTCTCTGCTGCCAATGACCTTGAAAAATACCCCGAAGAAGTTGATTGCTTCACCTCTCCACGCAGGAAGCCTTTCTCGTATTTCACCTTTATTTATTTATTTCAAGAGGACTTGCATTAGAACTTATTCATTTTTAGGCAGAAGAGGGATGCTGAATTTTTGAGATCAGGAGAGGTTGTTTCTACAGAGAATAATGTAAAGACCTATGATTTAGTTTTTCTCGTTTATATTTTTCCCCTTAACTTTTTCTACTAATTGGATAAGTGTAGAAACACCACAACATAAATAATCGAATACATGAACAGGGTTTCCTGAATACACACGAGTTCATGGTTTGACCAAAACTCTCCTTACATACAGATCATATTTTCAGTTGGAACTTCATTGACTAAAATGCATAACTAACAGAAGGAATACGAGCTAAAGGTTTAGCCAAATGTTGAAGTGTCAAAAGACTCCTTTAGATTTCGGCCACACACATTCTCAAAAATAAAAACATGTATAAGACAACACGTATTCACATAACACAAACAATGAAAAAAACAAAAATGAAAACAATAACAAAAATAAAGAGAAGAAAACTATGTACATAGTGTAGGGCACAACCCCTTATTGTTATTGAAAATAATGTTTCAAATCTTGGCCATTGACAAGGAGAGAGTCAATCTTCCCGTCAAGTGATTGAAGATGATAAGTGTGGTGGCTAAGCTTTTCATGCACTTTGACTGGCCCAATCCATAGGGATTGAAATTTAATGTGTTTTCCTTTGTCTTCATGGGATTTTTCCCATTTTAAGACTAAGTCAACCACACAAAAGCTAATATTCCCCGCATAATTCTTGTCGAAACACCTCTTGATAAAAATTTGATGGAGTGAAATTTTTTCTTTGGATTTCAACCTTTATTCTTGTAGCTTGTGAAGGGTGTCAATCCTATGCTGCACTAACAAACATGGGGTAGTTTAATTCTTATTTCTACCAGCACACGTTTGAAAAACCAGACATTTTCGAGTGTAAGCATGAGCATCCTTAAATAGTGTAGGCCAATAAAAACCATCCTGCATGATTTTATGTGCAATTGTGTTTATCGCAAAGTGTCCCTCGGATGACCCATCATGGAGATCACATAGTACCTTCTCTGAGTCATGTGCTTCCAAACACTCGAGAAGTACTCAGTTATGGTGGTTTATGAAAAGTGCCCCATGCACCAACTGGTAGGATAATAATTTAAATCCGAGTTCCCTCTTTTTTCGTGTGGAAAAAATGGGAGGCCACGGTGCCGTGATCAAGGTATTAGTGCACATATGTGTACCAAGAGTTTGTACTAGTAGTGGGGAAGGCTCACTCGATGTTGTACATTTCAATAAATTCTTACTCCCAACTTGAGATATCTTCTTCTTCCTTTGCATCCACTTCTTTTGTTGCTAATCGACAATGGCCATGGCCCTTAATTGTGTGAACTGACTTAATCTATAGATTATATTCCTGCAAAATAGTCATCCAGTTCGCTCTCCTTTAACCCAGATCTTTTTGAATGAGCATTGATCTGACTGATGGGTGTCGAACAAAGATAATGCATTGATTTTTCAATAAATAGGGTTGAAAGTGCTTCACTGCCTATTATACATCATTAAATTGTTTTTCCACGGCGAGGTAGTTGAGTTAGGGTCCTTACAGACTTGCACTCATGAAAGATATAGATCAGTCATTATTCAGGTCATCATTTTGAGTGAGTATGATGGAGAGAGAAGTATCAAAAGAAAAGGTGTAGAGAAAAAAATATTTATTGAAATATGGGATATACAATGTAGGTGCTTTTATGATAGCTTGTTTAATACAGGAGAACACATCCTTTTCCATTTTATCCTATTTGTATATAACGTCCTTCTTCATCATCTCCTTTTCCCTTTTAACAATTTGAGCGTAGTCGAAGATGAACTTCGGAGGAAATTAATCTTCCACAAGAAGGAATGCATAACCTTCTTGTTTACTGGGAGGGGAATCTGTATGATTACTCTGACCCTCTTCGAGTCTACCTTAATCCCACTTTTGGCAACGACGTGGCCAAGATATTACCCTCAAACACTGTAAACATACTATTCTTGGGATTGAGGGATATCCCGTACTTGCAACATCACTCAAATTTTTTCTTTAAGTGACGTATGTGGTATGAACTATGTTTAGAAAGAATTGTTACGTTATCAAGATAGACTACTATGCTTTGTCCAATTGGCTTGCAGAATGCGATGTTCATAGCGTATTGGAATGTTCCACCAACATTGATTAACCCAAATGACATTCGCTGAATGCGAACTTGCCCTACTTCATACAAAAAGTGGGTTTAAGTCTGTCATGCTATGAAACTAGAACCTAGTTGTATCCTAAGTATCTGTTTAACAAAGAAAGCATTTTTGACCTTGATATTGTTTGCAATATCTTTTCCATAGACGACACATGGTAGTTTTCCTTGTCCGAGGCGTGATTTAGATTTTAGAAATTAACACATAAGTAGATTTCCCTAGATTTCTTTCTCACTGGGACCAAAATTAATGCCCATGTTGAATGTCACACTCTATATATGATCCAAGCATCCAAAAACTTTCTTAAGTCTTTATGAATAAGAGGCTCAAGAACCAGATGTACCTTTCTTAACTTCTCTTGAAATGGCCTCGCCCCTTCTTTTATCAGTATCATATGCTGGATGATTCACGTGTCATAAGTCTTAAGCTCATTATATGTCCACAAGAACACCTCACTACTATTTGAATATGCGGACAAAGGCTAGCCGCTCCTGTGGTGTACACCAAGTACCAAGATTGACATACTTCAAATCTTTTTCTGTTCCCAAGTTAATAGGTTCATGCAACATCGTAAAACTATGGGTTTTAGCATTGAAAGGTCCCCATAAACGATTTTTCAAGTCATATAGATTCTCCAAAGATACCACACATTTTGGCATGAGATTTCCTTTACTTGTGATGGATACGTCCTGCAATGCCTTCTCGTGCTTGTCCTCCTTAATCGTTGCGTATTTTAAGACATCAACGTTCACCATGAAGCACAATATATGCTGGTCATCATTAAAAATGCGTAAATTAGTGATAATATCAAGGACAGATGGTTTATAAAGGATTTATATTGAAAAAGTGTCCCTCAACGATGATAAACTAGCAACAACATTTACTAATACGTCTACAACTGCATTACACATTCTTGGAACATAAATAATATTGAACGCTTGGAAATGTGAAATCAAACGCCATACCTCTTGTTGATAACTTTTAAGATGAGGTGGCATATGCTATATAATATTGTGTACCTATCATACCACAATTTCTGAGTCACCTACTACTTTTAGGAACAAAACGTTGAGGTAAATGGCTCTTTGCAAGCCCAAAATGAGTGCCTCATATTGAACGGTGTTGTTCATTCACTCGAATTCCAAGCGGCTAGAGATCAAATTTTTTCTCTAGAACGGGTCTATTAAAACACAACCAACTCCAAAGCCTTCCTGTGTTTTGGAATCATCATAGTACAAATTCCACATATCATATGTACAAGGATTATGAACTACAATAGTACTATTACTACTAACTGTCCAAAGGTTATTTACACCAGTTGGACTAGGAAAGAGCTCCAACTGTGTTTCTCGTGGGATTGGGGATGGATGTGAAAGATAACATCCCAGTTGAGTTTCCAGGAAGAAATTTCCGAAAATAAGTTCTGTGAAAGCCACTAGTTCATTTTGTCTGTTCAAGGGAGTAATAATATGTTTCATGTATATGTCTAAGTTCACTCAAATCTAGTTGTTTCTTCCTATATATGGCAGCCATAGGTATGACTTGTCCATAAAAAAGTATCTTTGTAACTTGCTCGATCAGTATTTGATAAAAAATACTCCGTATGCCTATGGTATGTCCACAATCACTATGCATATACATTAGGGAACTCGATCATCAGATGAGAGATGTATAATCATGTCTTTGAGTTCACCAACTGTGCAGACAAGAGTCCTGTCTAGATGATTAATTTTTGCATCTGTTTTATTCCATTTTGCATTGATTTTATTTGCAACATATAATTGCATTACATTTACTGATGCTCCTGAATCAACTAAGAAATTATGTACATTGAAATTGAAAATTTTTAATGTTAACAAAAATTAAGGGAAAAGTGTATTTGTTTCTAATATTAAAGCATTAAGTACTGACTCGAGGGAACCCGATGATGTACCTGATCCCTTGTTTGAAGTGGTATCATTATCTGCAGAAGACTCCCCAAGTGCATGTAAGAGAATGTCTCGCTGGCTCGTGATATTTGTTAACTCGAACATTGAAATATTCAAATGAACCTTCTTCATGTCCTCAACTATATTGTAATCCAAAGCGGGAAGGATGGCCGAAGTGTATGGGAGCGTGAATTTGTTTTTTACTTCTGGAGTGATGGTTTTATCCTTAATTTTTATAGAAGTACTTTTCATTGAGACTGCTTTCCGAGACTTGCTATGATTTTCCTATTGTAAACTGACGGGAAAAGTGATTTTTGTTAACAAACTTTCTTTGAGTCTCTGCTTCATCAAGTCTATTTTAATGGCTAACCCTTGGCTTCTCAAATTGTACCAGTTTTTATTCTTCTATGACGGAGGATCATTTATAGGTTGTTTCTCAATTATTCTATTTTGGGGTGTGATTATGTAATTGAACATGATTAATGCATGCCCCATACTTGGAGTTTCATCGGTTACAAAAATTTCTTCCTTTTTTTCTTCAGGCTCGGTCAACTCATAAAAAAGTACTACATCGTAGAGATTCATAGCAAGAAATTTCATGGCATGATTCCACAGTGGGCATTTTTTTCTTAGAATGATATGCTTGATGATATGTACAATATGTATCCATGCCCAAACCATCGAGATTAAACATGACGTTCGAGCTTTGTGCAGAATTTGCTGGTTGGTTACTGCTGCTACCTGAATTTGCGGTCCTTCTAATCAGGTTGAATATGGGAGGCTTCCGGCTCATAGTAGCCTCACTGGACCTTTTTTTGAGCTCTGCCATATCATTTTATAGAGTATTGAAATTATGGGTTAAGATTTCAAGATCGGAAGGTTCTTTCTCTTTGGCCTTGCTTATGGATGCATGAGACCTTTTACCCATGTATTTAGAGTCTCTTGTTGGTTAATCGTCTATGATAAATCCAATTGCATACAATTCCTTATCAACCACAATATCCTCTTCATAATTTTCCTTTAGTGTTTGTTTCATAGTTCACTTCACAAAATGCGCAATGATTTCCGACAAGGCATAATAATAGTAATATATAGTGATGCAATCATGAGGTTTCGTGTTTTCTGGAAATTTATTTAAGATGTGGTTGAACCTCTAATTGAAATATTCCACTTTCTCCATTTTCTCCATCTTAATATTACCCAGCTCTTTCGATAACATGGCAGGGGCCTTATCATCAAAAAAAAATTCAAGGGAGATTTTCTTAAATCCCCTCCAATTCTGGATGGAGTTCAGAGGAAGGCTATGATACCATACAACTTATCTACCATCTAAGGTACACTGAAAGAGGCTACATGCAACATCATCATAGCATACCTCAAGTGTTTGTGGATGTAGGTAAAATTTGTCCAAGTGGTATTCTACCTTCACTGTTTTATTAGGGTCATACTTCGTTAAGATATTTTCCAAATTCTTTGGAATTTTGTGTAAAACACCCAAGAGTGCAAGTGGGCCTTGAGTCATCAAATCTAAATCTTGGTCTATCATTTCTTCATCTGTGCTCTCCTCCTCTTATTTTTAAGAATCCGATGACTCTTATTCTTCCTCCTGCTCTCCACCTAACCCGTGGAAGGTTGCATATGAGAGTACACCGTTATCTCTGTCACCACTGTGAAAAAGTGGAGGCTCTTATGCATTCTCCACAAAGTCTTCCAACTCTTCAAGGGCAGAGAGAACCAAATATTAAAGGGTATAAACCACTATCCCTGTAGGGGTGGTTTTTTTCTTCTTTAGAGAATATGGAAGATTGAGTACTCCTAGGATCAATATAACAACTTTTGCAAACTGGCAGGTTATAGGGCGGATGGCTTGAATATGATCATATGGGATTTCAAAAGCCCATGGGGGCTTGGGCTGAGAAGATTTTAAAAATTAAGTAAAATGAGTAGGGGAGGTGCACTTAACATTGATGACTTGACCAGAATATGTGATGTTGGAGTTGTTTGGGTTAACATCCATAAAACAGTAGTTTCCCTCCTTCTAGCAGCCATAAATGTTGATGGTACTAGACTTGCTAACATTCAGTGGATCTCCCTGATATGAAGTCCCAATTAGACCTCTCATCATTTGGTGCATGAGTCCATATGGAATAAAGGCTCGATTGATGAATTCTTAAAGATTTTCCTTGGCTCTAGTTGTGAGCAGGAGAGAGGAGTGCATATGTACTTTCAAAAATAAAGGGGAGTGTTCAGTTGTAAGTGTGTTAAGGTTCTTCTACTACGGGGGGGAGTGAAATAAGTGCATGTCTAAGGGAGAGGTAATAGTACCACCCAAGAATAGACACACTTGAAAATGATCTGTCTAACATCCAGTGAAATAATCCACAAGGGATGCAATGGTCATTACAACCAAAAAATAAGAAATGTATTCCTAATGTATTTCAGAATTTTCCACAAGGATGGGACAATGATAACAACCATTACAACACATTATCAATAAGATAAGTAATAAATTAACCAAAATAGTTTAACTATATTATGTAATATCCCAAAACTGGAATTTTCTACAACAATAAGAATACCTTAAGGTATTCCAAAGTTGGAGAACAAAAATTAATCAAATCATGTAATGTTTTTGAACACATAACAATCACAACAACAAACTATGCCTTTATACAATTCACTAAGTGGGGAAAAGTAGCTATTTTTTCCTCAAAAACGCTATTTTCTGAATAGTGAGTTAAAACAGTGGAAAATAACGGTTGTGTCCCTTAGAATGGAAAATATAGGACATGCATGCAAAAGATTTTCAGAAACAAATGCCTTTATCCTAGTTAAACATGCCTCCCATGCTCAAGACAGCTAAAAATTGCCAAAACCCCAATACTGCAAAATGCTAGAGCAGCTGCACAAGTGACTGCACAGTATAAAGATAGGTTAACTCAGAAAATAGAGAAATGTATCTGATAATATTATTAGAATAATCAATGATGTACAAAAACATAGATCTAATCTCTTTTACAGAGATCCAAGAAGACTCGGCAAGGGTTTCTTGACAATAAAAGATGTACAAGAGAAAGCTGCTGCAAATATGTGGCTGAATAATGTTGTATGGCTGAAGCTCTACAATAGATGGCTGAACATGCAAATAAATGGCTATATATGCTCCCTCTAGCTTTCCCAAATAAAGGTTGATCCTCCTCCTGGGAAACTAACTCCTCAAAATGGGGTTTCAACCCCTTCCACTGCACACCTTAAGAAATAATGCAGTTTTCTGAAGGGATTGCATTTTTTCTGAAGGTAGATGCTTGGCCCAACACCAGGTAGTGGAAAATTCAGATCAGAAACCTCCTCTTAGATTTCTCAAGCAAGATCTCCAAGAAAGAGTAGGGAATCCCCACCCAGGTAAACCCTTGCACTAAGCAGTGCAACAACTTAGCTAAATAGCTAAGTATGAAGGAAGTCTAAGAAGACCTCATGAAAATATAATCTGCAATATGTCCATATGCTTTCCATCTCCCTCATTATATAATTGATGAGCTTCCTCACCAAGGGTCCCACCCACTATGAGGTTGCTTCCATGCAAAGGCTCCTCCACAAAAACTGCGCTGTCCAACAAGATGGTGCAATGTATCTAGACACCTTTGTTGACTTGGTCAACCTTGAATGATTCTTCATGCCCTGTCCCTTTTCACACTCAAGGTGCCTTCATTTTATCTAGATGAATTGATCTCTATTCACATTGAGCTGGCTTTATGTAGGATCCACTTCTTTGAGAATAAATCATGTTGACTTGGTCAAAATTGACCTTGCCCACATAGTTTAGACCTTTTTCACACATGTGGATTCTTGAACTGGTTATTACATGATCCCTTTTCACACTAGGAGGGATTTTTATTCATACTTGAGAAAATTATGAGCCTCCTTGCTCAATTATTCATGCATCTAGATTTCCAAGGGAAAAATTAATATTCCTATTAGCTGAAGCTAAATTAGGAATATTACAGTCTCCCCCTCCCAAATGTTGCTTGTCCTTAAGCAACTTCAAGGGTGCTGCAAAATTTCCCCTCGTCCTCTTGTGGCCCTCTCATCACATAGTCTCCTCCATTGCTTCAAAATTTCTACAAAAATTCCATCTCCCAATGGCTCCTCCCAAGTGTGCAAGTTGGCCTTGGGCGAATAGACCCAATGGCTCTCATCATGAAAGAATGGAAGGTTGTTATGGAAACCTTCTTGCTGATCCATGGCCTCCTCAAGATAGAAGCGATGACAATAATGAGGAATTTCATCATCATTGAAGGTCTCCCCCCTCCATGCTATCATCCAAATAAAATGAATCACCCTCCAACTTGGTAATTCATAGAAAATCTCCTCCCACTTTCTCATGAGAGGCATGCCCCAAGTGCTCCAACCAAACATATGGTCCACATCATAAAGAAACAAGTAATATGCAATGGTGGCCATACAGTTTCTCATGCTCTCCTTGGAACATGTAGTGCAGAAAAAGTAGGGACTCTCTTCCCCAAAAAACACACCCAACAAATGTTTCTCTCCTCCAACCATGTCCCCAACAAAATTAAGAACATCTTCAGCATGTGGGATCATAAGTAAGATCATGCTAGCTGCCATATACAATAAGGGAGAAGGACAATGGTACCTCATGTGCAACCAATGCAATTTTCCTTCTAACTGCCATAGAATATGACATGACAAGTGTTCTCCCCAACACTTGTTTGCTGCCCCATCCTTCTTGCATGCTTGGAGAAGGTGTATGATGGTTGGTGTTAATGGATCACACCATGAAGAGTACATCATATCTCCAAGACCTCCCAAGAAATGGCCAACATCACCATTGTTCATGGCCCAAAGTGGCTTATGAAGCCCATCAGAAAAAGTGCCCCCTCTTGGAGCCAAGACCTACACATGAGTGTTAAGAAAATGAAAGTATATAATAAATACATCATGAGGTTCAGCAATACAATGTTTATCATACACTTGTTTAAAATCAGCAAGGTTGCTCATGAATGAGCTCTCTCTCACACTTAATGAATAAGGAGGTGATAATGATAACTCTTCCCAAGAGATATGTTCCTCCTCAACCAACAAATGATCCATGCACTTACTCATATGAGAGTGCATCTCCTCTTTTAAAATTTCCCACATGAATCCATCGAAGATAGTATGACATGTTTTAATGAAACTAGTGGGATTTGAAAGCAAGACCTCATAAGTTGTGTTAAGTAGTTTTTTCTTGAGCTTGGAATATTTAGTTAAGTAGATCTGATCATGAACATAAATGATTACATTAACTACTTTATACTTCCCATCCATTGCTTTCCCATTAAGAACCTTACATGTGAATAGGTCCTTAGAATATTCCATCAAGAGTTGGGACTCCCAATAAGGGTCTGGGCTTCCAAACATTGACAACACTGTAGAAATATGAAATGATGCATTTGTCATATGGTGGCTGTCCCCCTTGACATGCTTGATGTCAAAGTCACATGTTGGATTATTCCCAACCTTCTTTTGCTGCCCCTCTTGCAGCTGATCTTGCTCAAGATAAGATTGAAGTTTAGGAAAGTCATCCTTCCCTTGAAAGGTTCTCTTTCTCAAAAACTTCCACCTCTTTTCTCTTGCATGCAAAAATGAAATTATTTTTTTGTTATGTTCAAAAATATTCATTACATATTGGAGTATCCTTTGCTGCCCCAAAGATATGGAGTAGCCTCTTGATACTATGCTCATATCAGCACAAATTTCTGCATCTATCCCCTCCAACGCAAATAGATGAATGGACGAAAACAAGGTCAATTTCAGAAATTTTCCTAGCCTTCCATCAATGGTTTTCAGTGTTGTAGTGGCCCCTTCCAAGGTTCCCTCTTTAAAAAAATAGGTTTCTGCTACATATAGTTGAGAGAACAATTTAATTTCCCTCCAATCAGGAGGTCTTCCTGCTGAAATGCCTCCTTGAAGAGAGGCATCAAGGCATAGAATAGGATGTGAATGTAGGTGGACAGATTTGCCCCTACCTTTGTTGCATGGGTCCTCTTGCCTTCTTTGTTCTTTCAATCTCTGAAATAGAGAAGGGTACATGCTCTTCATCTTATGATGCCATTCCTACTCCTTTCCTTCTCCTATCTTCAATATCTTATCATTTGGCAATGAAGGTACATGCTGCTCATGTGTTATGCCAAGAGCTCTTTGTGTGAGACCTTTTGGAACTCCTTGCAAAAGTGAAAGATTTTATTTCTTTGGAGAAAGTGCTCCATCATATTCTTCATGAGGTGCTTGAGGTGCCCTTTCCATGACTGCGTTATCTTCTCCTACCTCTCCTTCCTCTTCTTCACTAGTTGAAGTTGCCTTTCCTTCAACAAGAGGCCTTAGATCTTGGTCCTCTTTTGAAGAAGGAATCTTCATATCTTCCTTTTGAGAAGAAAGCCCATCATCCAAAGGAGATCTTTCCCTTGGAAAAGTATCAAATAAGCTCACCTCCCCTTCATTGGTTTTCAGAAATGGAGTTGGATAGATAGACCCTCCCAACTCATGCAAAATTTTTGTTTGATGTGGTTTGATAGTTGCAATAGAAGATGCTCTGCATGAAATATCATCAAACCTCTCTACTAATATTTTAATGAACTTTGAATAAGTAGATATATTTGCATTCTTTAAGGAAAATGATTCAAACAACCACCAAGCATAGGCCTTACCCTCAAAATGCAGCGTTGCTACTTTGATGGCTTCAAATTCTGAAACTTGATGTTGCTGCACAAAAGTGTCTAGCTCCTTCACCCAAGCCCTAGATGGACATAAAGGCGATCCATAAAAAGTGGATAGAAAGAATATACCCTCACCCTACTTCTTGCTCCTTGTGCTCTTTTCCTCGTTCATTTGGAAAAACCCTTGGAAATTCAAGTGATCTTTGAACTCCTCAGATTGATTTTCATATTCCTGCAAATAATCACCAAGAGTATCTTTCTTTGGCACATCTCCTTTCTTTCTCTTCATGAAGAAATTGCTGATAGAATGTGGTAGATCTGACGATATGGCTGAGTTCTCATATCCATAAGATGAATATTTAGAATCTTCCTCTTGCATAGATTTTGCTGAGGGTTCTTCATGTGTTTCCCTCCTCATTTCTTTGATGCCTTTGCTTTTTCCCTGCAGATTTGTCAAGAGAAGTTTTGAGAACCTCCTTTCTCTAAGAAAAAAGGGTTTTCTATGATTTATTTGTCAAATCTCCTCCTCCCCATGAGAAGACTCCATAATTCTTGAGCTCATAGGCTGAGCCAAGATTGTTGCTCCGATACCATTATAATATCCCAAAACTGGAATTTTCTACAACAATAAGAATACCTTAAGGTATTCCAAAGTTGGAGAACAGAAATTAATCAAATCATGTAATGTGTTTAAACACATAACAATCACAACAACAAACTATGCCTTTATACAATTCACCAAGTGGGGAAAAGCAGCTATTTTTGCCTAAAAAACGCTATTTTTCTGAATATTGAGTTAAAAAAGTGGAAAATAATGGTTTTGTCCCTTATAATGGACAATATAGGACATGCATGCAAAATGGTTTCATAAAAAAATGCCTTTAGCCTAGTTAAACAGGCCTCCCATGCTCAAGACAGCTAAAAATTGCCAAAACCCCAAGACTGCAAAATGTCGGAGAAGCTACACAAGTTACTGCACAGTCTAAAGAGAGGTTAAATCAGAAAATAGAGAAATATATCTGATAATATTATTAGAATACTCAATTATGTACAAAAAAATAGATCTAATATCTTTTACACAGATCCAAGAAGACCCGACAAGGGTTTCTTGACAATAAAAGATGTACAAGAGAAAGATACTGCAAATATGTGGCTGAATAATGCTGTATGTCTGAAGCTATGAAATATATGGCTGAACATGCAAAGAAATGGTTGTAGATGTTCCCTCTAGCTTTCCCACATAAAGGATGATCCTCCTCTTGGGAAACTAGCTCCTCAAAATGGGGTTTCAACCCCTTCCACTGCACACCTTAAGAAATAATGCAGTTTTCTGAAGGGACTACATTTTTGCTGAAGGTAGATGCTTGGCCCAACACCAGGTAGTGGAAAATTCAAATCATAAACCTCCTCATAGATTTCTTAAGCAAGATATCCAAGAAAGAGTAGGGAATCCCCACCCGAGTAAACCCTTGCACTAAGTAATGCAGCAACTTAGCTAAAAAAATAAGTATGCAGGAAGTCTAAGCAGACCTCATGAAAATATAATGTCCAATATGTCCATATTATTGCCATCTCCTTCATTATATAATTGATGAGCTTCCTCACCAAGGGTCCCACCTACTATGAGGTTGCTTCCATGCGAAAGGCTCCTCCACAAAAACTGTGCTGTCCAACAAGATTGTGCAATGTATCTAGACACCTTTGTTGACTTGGTCAACCTTGAATGATTCTTCATGCCCTGTCCCTTTTCACACTCAAGGTGCCTTCATTTTATCTAGCTGGATTGATCTCTATTCACATTGAGCTGGCTTTATGTAGGATCCACTTCTTTGAGAATAAATCATGTTGACTTGGTCAAACTTGACCTTGCCCACATAGTTTAGACCTTGTTCACACATGTGGATGCTTGAATTGGTTATTACATGATCCATTTTCACACTAGGAGGGATTTTTATTCATACTTGAGAAAATTATGAGCCTCCTTGCTCAATTATTCATGCATCTAGATTTCCAAGGGAAAAATTAATATTCCTATTAGTTGAAGCTAAATTAGGAATATTACATATTAGCACATGTGAAATCAAACATGAAATAAAAAATTCCACAGAATAGTCTTACAAACATTCCTAATCCATGCAACAAGAACATGTTGTCCTTGAAGGATTCTATTATTAAGTAAATTTCCAAGACACATAAACACAATGAACATCCCTAGGTCCAATAGTGGAGAGTTGGAACCACTCCTTTCTAAAAAAAAGAACTAGCTTATCTCTCTAATGCTTTGAGGGTAGAACCAATGTGAAAAATTCCTTTGCTCATACAATGAGGGAGTATATATAATGAAGGGGTGATGCTTCCTCCTTGTGACTCTTTGACTACCCTCATGACTTTTTGACTTCCTATGAATTTTCAACTTACATGACTCTTGATATTCCATGTGATTCCTTTGGAATTCCACTTCACAATACATTTTGAATACAATTTACATGATCCACAATAGTGATGTGGCATATGACCACTCATGGCATGACATGACATGACACTAGTGATATTGACTACTAGATGACGTGGAAATTTCAAGCCATTTTTGCTGCTGAGTGTTGGATTTCTTCTTGAATATTCTTGTATTTCCATCTCTGCATGGCTTGGTGATAAGGAATATTCAATGATCTCAAGTCTTGGATAATGGTCACAAACTAGTGTCCCTTCACTTTCTCCTGATCAATGAACTTGTAAGTTCAGCTGAAAGAGTATATATGAGCATGATTCCCTCCTTATTCTCCTTCATCATCTTGTGATGAAATGATAGGGTACCTTTTCCTGCAATTCACTCATGAAGAGAGGATATAAATCTGAAAACCACCTAGTCTAAGATGGTGCTTTTTGATCTATAGACTGAGCCCAGAAAAAGTGGAAGGTTGGGAAGAGGGGCCCAGTGAATGTGCAATTGTGCAGTTCAGGTAGGAAAGGGGAAGCCCTGAGCCTTGATGTGACACAACACACAGTTCAGGTTGGGTCGAGGAGCAAAAATACACAGTTCTAGGAGCCTGTGGAGCAGGATAAGGGAATGACCACTAGGAGAGAATACTGGATAGTTATGGGATACAAGGGAGGCTGATATACTATGAAAATACATAGTTAAATGGCTTAGGGAATGAGCATGATTTTTTTGGTTGAGAAATGTGTTGTTTAAGCCGGGCCGAGAGATATGATTGCGGAATTATGGAAGTCAAGGCCAGGGATTGGGAATAGAAACTGCGGAGTGAAACAGTCTTGAGAGGCAAGAACTATGAATTTCACAGTGCCAAGAAGTAAGGTCACAAATAGAGGACTGAGACTGCATAGTGTGTAGATCATGGGAGGCTGGGTGAAGCTAGGTTTCTTGGTCGGGAAGTTTTTTCTGAAAAATGGCTAATTGTGGGATCAGTGAGATTAGTGTGAACGATGACAAAATTTTATTGTGATCACACACTTAGAGTAATTTGATGACTCAAAAATATAGATCATACATTACACATGAAAAAAACATTTCCCTCCATGTGATAACTTTACTACTAGTTATGACAAGTGCATGACTAAAGAAACACTTTGCGATGACCATGATGACACTTGTGCAAAAACACTCAAAACTTTGGAAATGAGTGTGACAGATACTTACAAGTTTATAAAAAATCATTTGCACAAATATGAAATCTTGAAACCTTATACACATGATACAACAACTAATATACCAAAAGACGATGCTTTTCCCAACTTGTAAAAGGGGACACAAAATTCTAAGAAAACAAATGAAATGATTTTCAAAGCTTGCGACAATGATGAACAATATCAAGGAAGGATACAAAATTGGGTATAGGCCATAATTTTGGAGGGGGTTTTAGCAGCTAAAACACCTTTCTATTTCTAGATAGCCATGGTGTGATCAGGTTCTCATGTTTTGGTTGACTTGGATTACTGGGTGGATTCAAAAATGGGTGAGGTGGACTCTGAAAGAAAGAAAACATCGACTAGTAACCCCTAAACTAGATCATGGGTTGCGGTAAAAACAAATTTTGTGTTGCCTCGGTGGGCCTAGAAATCCTAGACCAGTGAATGGCATGATATACGTTAAATCCTAGAGGTGGGTGCTCTCCATTAGGCCTAGGAATACCGAGATGGAATATACAATAAATCTTGGAGGGTGGAGTATCAGTTAGGGCCTAGTGATCCGATGTGGATTGTAGTAAAACCCATAGAATGGAGTCTCAGTTAGGGCCTAGTGATCGAGTGTGGATTGCAATAAATCCTAAAGACTAGGAGTCATGAAAATTCCCCATGTTGTAGGTGGAGAAATCCAGTGGCATCCATGCTTGTTTATGGCCTAGTGATCCAGTAGGGATTACCGTAAAGGCTGGTATGGTATGTTTTTTTTTTATGGCCTAGTGATATGATGAGGATTGCGATAAAGCCTGGTTCTATTAATGAGAGTGAGGTGGTTTAGCCTCAGGAACCCCTAGTTGATTTCGTCAGTTTTGAGTCCCACATTCATGCTTGGAATATGGCACAGGGGTGATTGGATGAAAGAAATATTTAGATCAACCAACTTATGGTTGGGTGGTTCGTGGAAGTCCCAAACCTGGTTGGATTTTTCATTCAGTAATAAGAGTTATTTCTTCTTGGTATTTCATGAGTAAATGTACTAGTTTTTATTTGGATTCTATGGTTGTTGTGTCCTTATTATTTTTGTTGGTTATATGCTAGTTATAAACATGTTTTATGACAATGATAGTGTATGGATCTCATCATGTTTTGATTTGTAAATGAACGAACAATAAATATATGACCTAATAGATGATAATGCAAATAATGTGATGAGGTATCAATTCTTCTTAGCGATTCTCAGATAATTATGAGACCTTTATGCTCAAATATATTGTTATAACCTGTAGAATGCATATTTGTGACATGTTTAGCGAAATTTCTATCATGACTAGTAGGGGTCCAGTCAGGTCTTTGATCAATTTTGTTACCAAAAGCATTGTATTTTATGGGTTTTATAAGTTTCATGAGCTTTTGGGAAGTGATTGGGTCCTATCCCTATACAATAACCTTAAATCTTGCAGTCAATGACATAGCAATGGCAGAAAAATATTACAATCACACTCAGGTAGGATCATGGGAGCAACTGGGGCTCTCAGTCGCTTCGAGGGATTGGAAAGGGAGCGACTGGGGCTATAGGTTAGTGAAATATTGAGTTTGCTTCGGGGTTTTTTACCTGGAAGGGTGAGTTTCCTTTGGAAGGTTCTGTTGTGTTGTGTCAGTTCTACTTCCATAATTGTACTTGGGAAGTTGAATCAGATCATAGTATCCTCTCATCACATGTTTACCCCAATGAATCTACTAACTTGGGTAAATGTGGGAGTAGGGAATTACACTTGTGAAGAATCAGTTTCTGATGATGTTATTTCCAATCACACTAAAAACTCGTGGAATGTCAGTTTTACATCCGAATGCAAAGAGGAAAAATATTCTCTTGTTGATCCCTCCAATCCATCATCTGATTATTGTGAATAAATAGGGGTGAAATTTCTTATTTTCAATCTTCCCCTCTTTACGATTCATCATATCATGAGGATTCATTTGTTATTGATCTTGAACTTTCTGATCATGGCTATCTTGATATTTTCACTGAGTCATCTGGTCATGACCCTGATTTTTCTACTATTGATCTTTCGAAGCCACTGATTTTTGATGATCTACCATCTCATGTTTTGAAACTACTGCAAGAATTCGAGGAACTTCAACCCATGTTGATGGTTATGTTAGGTTCTCATAGTCTTGAGGCTAGTTCCAATTCTAATAAAAACAACATTGTATCTTTCAAGGCTCCTCATCAATTCATCGCTCAAATTAAAAATCAATCTCTTTCACAAATTTCACATCCTCCATATGTTTTGCATGACCCTATCGCTCAATATTTGGAGGAGTCATACCTAACAAGCTGTGTTTCAAAACACAAGTTTTATTCTTTATTTATGTTCATCCAGTTTGGAATTTTGAAATACTGTTCTTGCATGTAATTTGGTAGTAGCTTGTTCTGACACCATAATGCATCCACAAAATGTTTTTCATGCATATTTCTCTCATATTTTTCTGCGTGTAGTTTCAAACTTCAAATGTTACAGTATGTATCACTTTATATTTCTTATTTATTGTTATAGTTGAATATATTTCTTGATATGAATTTACTCGCTTATATAGGCCAATCGATGCGTAGGTGGTTACACTGGAAGTTTAATTTTACATAAGCCTGTCCTATTCTCAGTTAGTTAGGAGTAGGGGTAGTGTGTTATTTTTTATTTTTTATTTTATTTACTTTTATCCCCACACTTTTCATTTCTTTCCAGTTATAGGATAGATTACGCATGAGACCATGTTTTTTTTCCTAAGAAAGCATGGTGAAGTTCAAGAGTAAGTTGTGTTACTGTCAATGATTGGTTATATGTTTATTCCCTTTGCTTGTATATTGCATCTTTTAGTTGATGATACTCTAATGGAAAATACGTTCTTTCTTGGATAAAACAATAGTGGAATCACGATGCTTGAATATGTAATTAGTACCACCTAATCTAATTAGTCTTTTATGATTTTTCAATTATTCCTTGTCAACTAAGTTGAGTAGGGTGAGGGGAGAAAACTTTAATAATCATGTCAGAGTTGTATAAATATCCTTCTCTGAAGGGACAACCTCTTCTACTCTCAATAAGTCAGGATCCCTATTTCGCACTTATGCACAGTTCTATGAAAAATGAAAAAATGAAAACAAAATGAAGGGCGAAAGAAGAGAAAGGATTCTTGCGCAGGGAGGTGAAGCAAGAAACTCCATCAGGGTACTATCCATGCTCGCTGGAAGCAGAGCAATGTTTGTGTTCCTAAAATGACTCTACCAGGGTACTTTACAAGCTTGTTGGTATCAAAGAAACTCCAGAGAAGAAAAATAAGACTCTGACAATCATGTTTCACTTGTGTATCTATATACTCCTCGTCCCAAATCGAAATAGCTCAAGTTGACTGGCCTTGTTTTAGTGTGCTGTCGATGAAGATAATGGTAGGGACTGTATCTTTAATTCAAGAGAAGCTATGACGATCGATGAATTGAAAAATACTTCCTAAAGAGTTAGACCTTTTTTTCATGAGAAAATACCCATACAGAGATCTTGAGTTCTACCAGTGTGTCACAAAGTGTTGTAGCTATTACAACCACCCTCCAAATGTTTTCCCATGCTTTGATTTTGGAGCCTCCCTTTTGTCCACAAGAGCTTATCTTTTAATGTTGTCAAGTATTCATGTTATGATCAAGACTTATCTCTTCACGATGTGATTGTGATGAATTTGGGCCCAACTTGATATCTGTAAAACACAATCTAACTCTTGAATTGACCTTGTAGCATTGTTGGGCTTACCTCCAAAAACTGTGCAATCTTTGAATATAGACCAACCTTGAGGGCCAAAATTTCATAATCCATATAGGAAATCCAACCTTGAGCTTAGGAATTATGCAGTTCTGGATGGAATCCAAGCCTTAAGCTCAGAATTTATGCAAATCATCCCTCAAGCTTAGAAACTGTGCAATGCATTGAGTTAAGGAGTTTCCTAGTCCTTGGGAATTTGTAACACCCTCCTCCCACATCTACCCAAGTAATCGACTAACTAGGTTAAACATGTGATTAGAGGCTATTATGATCTGATTCAACCTCCCAGGTCACTTTAAGGAAGTGGAACCGACACCACACAACTACACAAGCCTCATGCACTTGCTACATGGCACCCAAGAGCCATCCAAACCTTCCAGGAGGCTAGCTCCTGAGAAAAAATGACCTTTTTGTGCATAAATCCCCCAGTCGCTCCCTTGACATGGGAAAAAGTGTGACTTGAAACTTGTAGTTTCTCACATAACATGGGCATGCGTGCAACTGGGGACTTTTCCCAGTAGTTCTGAGCCTGCAATCTTGATTCATGTGCCACTTTTTCAGGCCCAAGGCTTAGGTCATTGCCCAAAATTCCATGACACCTTCAGGAACGAAAAATAACAACAAAATAATGATACAAATTCAATTATTTGAACAAGGAATTGATTGGAACCATACTATCCATGATAGAAATTTCATCAAAAATGTCACAAATATGTAATCTACTAGTTTAAACAAAAGATATGATCATATGGGTCTTATAATTATTTGATAATCACTAAGAAACATCGTTCCCTTGTATCATTAGTTGCAGTATCATCTATTAGATCATATATTCATTACTCATTCATTTACAAATAAAAACATGATGAGAACCATACATTTTCACCGTCATAAAGCAAATCCATAACCAACATATAAACAACAAAAATACTTAGGATACAACAACCATAAATGCTACATATAATCCAATACATTTACAAATAAATTACCAAGGAAAGGAAATCTTATTCATGAATTAAAAACCAACCTGATATGGGACTACCACGTTCCACCCGACCATAGATTGGCTGAGCCAAATCTCTCTTCATACAATCAACCCCACGCCATATTCCAAGCATTAATGTGGGACTCAAACAAAAAAAACCAACCAGGGCTTCCCGAGGCTAAACCACCTCACCCTCATCAATAGAATCTGTATTTACCGAAATCCTCATTGGATCACTAAGCCAAAATAATAAACATGTAATAACATGCTTTACCATGATCTCCACTAGATCACTAGTCCAAACCAAGGATGGGTGCCACCAAATTTCTCCACCTACACCATGAGGATTTTTCCTGTCTCCTAGTCTCTAGGGTTTACCACAATCCACACCATATCAGTGGGCCCTAACTGAGACTGCACCCTCCAGTATTTATCATATATCCCATCCCAGGATTCCTAGGCCTGATGGGAGCACCCACCTCTAGGATTTACCGTATATCCCACCATACACTAGTTGAGGATTCCTAGTCCCATCGATGCAACAAAAAATCTGACTTTATCACAACCCACATTTTGATTTAGGGCCTACTAGGCCATGTATTCTTTCATTTAGATATCCACCTCACTCAGCTTCGAATCCATCTAAACCAAAACATAAGAACCCCATCACACCATGGCTGTCCGAAAATGATAAGGCTAGGCTGAAAACACTGTCACACCTGGAAAAACCCATGTCCATGACAAAAAGAGAACCAATAACACACATGAAAGACCATGCATGCCAAATCTAGCAAGGAAACCAAACATGAAAACTGATACCTACAAAGAATCCCACTATAGCTGCTTGATCATGATCTTCCTTGCTTGATCTTTTTTTCCTCTTTTCATTCTTTTCCTTTCTTGATCCAATGCTAAAATGCTCCAAGAAATCTCTAAGTGTCCAAGAGTGTGAGAGAGAGATAATAAAGAGAGCTCCAAAATTGAATTGAAAAAAGGTACCAACTGATCCTCATGAGCCTTTTTATCAATTAAGCCTCTATTTTCTTTATTTTCCATTATTTTCCTTTATTTTCCTCCTCACATGCAACCCGTGACCTTTCACCTTCATTTTCTCCAAATTTCCCTTATTTTCATAAATAAATTTCCAAAAATGCCATTTTCCTTTCCAAATTCCTTAGCCATTTTCTTTGCCAATTTCCATGGCCATAATAAACCAAATGAACACACACACTAGGATGTTTTTCCCAACATTCAACTTGGAACAAGTGTCCCATAATCCATGGTTATTATTTTGCATTTATTAACTTTTATTGCATGGAATTTTCACCAGGGTTGTCACAAAAATGCACAATCCTTCTTGGTAGTGTGCACGACAAGTTTCCCCAAAAAGTAAAAAAAAGGAAAAAATCAAGAAAGCAAAAAGCATCCCTAGAAAATAGGGAGTCATTGTTAGTTTCCCGAAGGTGGAAAAATTGTTATTTTTGGAACTTTCTGCTAAGTGTCACTTTTTCTTTGATTTTAGGAATGCACATCATAAACCCTAATTGACCTAAATCTATTTAATAGATGCCTTTAGAGCTCCTTTGTACATTCGATCTTGGAGCTCTAGCATTGCCAAGGAGATCAAGGAGTCACCAATGGAGTTTTTGGCGCTTTTTCGGGCGAGTTTTTCTTTTTTCGTCTTTTTCTACATTTTGTCGTTTTCCTTGTGTGAGTGTTGTTTTTCTTGTTTCTCTTCACGGTTAATGGAATTTTAAATTTTATTAGCTTATATAAATATTGGTTCATTCCATCATTCACCTTTTATAAGTGTCGCATTAGTTTTCTTTTTTTATGCACACCAGTGATCACCGTTTCATCGACTCTCCATGCATGTTTGTTTTTCCTCTTACAGGTTGAATTTATACACTTTATTTGTATTGATCTGTCTATCCTTAGTCAGATATTCACTTTAACTTGCACCATCACTCAGATCTACTGTTTTCCCACACACTTTTCGAGCAAGATTTTCACTTCACTTGGCTAGTAGTTGCCATGCCTAGCTAGGCATTGCACAATTCTAAGGCTCATGCTCTTAGCTTGGCCTATGAGACTACTTAATGCATAGTTCTTGGCTGACCCAACCCCCTTGACCTCAATAATTGCACAATTTTCCTCTTTAGTTCACTGGTTGCTGCTGTGAACTTTCTTTGTAAGTTGATTTGTTGAAGCTAATTTATTCTTGCCATGAGTTCATTTTCCTCCTACAGGTATTGTAGTTGTTGAGAACTTCTCTTCATCATTCACTAATATCATGGCACTCGAGAGAGCTGCTTCAAAGGATACCACATAGAGAAATGTTAGGGAGGCAGTTGATAATACACTGATAAAATTGCTAGTTTATTCAGATACTCGACTATTTATAGCAAAGGAATCATATATCACATGGAAAAAAGTGAATCAATCATTCTCAGCAAGAAGCTTCAAGACAAATATGGAAGATCAACAAGTGTATATCAATGTTCAATGGTCAAGACTACACAAGGTTGCATGTAGATATCTAGCTTTCCCATGTGCACACGTTTTTAACTAGATAATTTCACATATAGATCTCAAAACTATGACTTTGAACAATGTCATCGGACAAAGGCTTTCTTATTTTATGGCAGAAAATTACCATGTCATGTATTATTTTCTGGAGCTGAAATCGCTCATGGATTATTACTTTTATGCTACTACATCTACTTGAGTATAAAGGAAATTGTTAAAAGTTGGGTGAAAAAACCATCAAAGTTTTGTTAGACACCCACCAACACCTACAAGAAAAATATCTGAAGAGGGCTTATTAGCTCTTGATTTTTCTATGTTGTAGAATCTATGGTCAACAGAGCACTGAGACCTTCCCTGAAGGTTGGGAACTCTTACTGAACCAGGTTGTGAACAAAGGGAAGTCGTTCAACCAGTCAAACTTGTTGGTTTGACCACTGAGTATCCATGTATCCAATGCCTTGAATCCTCCGAAGGGAAAAAAAAATATATTTTACATGTCTACCTATCTACTGTATGTAATTTGTGCTCATAATTCATTCCCTAACATGAATTGGACTTGGACACCATGAGACCCTACCGTGCACATCTACTGTAGAAATCTACCAAGTGACGCATGTAACTCCCAAATAGTAGAAATTGGGTAAAATATGAGATATAAATTTTTTATTTAGCCCACCATCTACAAAAAAGTATTTCATTTTCTTCAAAATATTCCCCAAATTATTAGAAGCAACTTTGCAAAATAATGTCTAAAACAAGAAATTTACACAGTTTGGAAAATAGGCTTTACATATGCATTTGAAACTCTCGATATATGACACCTGTGCAGAAACTGAAGCGAGTTATTTTTCTTTGGTGTGTGATTGATAAAAACCTATTTCTGTTTTATAGAATTAGCCTTCATGTGGTCGAAATCATCATTTCGAAATGATGTCGAAAACCGAGTATTTTGCGCAACACTGTGCATCGAGTAGGCTGGGTAGCACTCCATACTTTGTATGGTTGCACACATCCTCTCTATAAATGGATCAAATGGGTATGTTTGAAATGGTTGTGTGATGGTGTATAATTCCTTAAGTAGGTTATCCAACTCTTGAAAACCTCCTAAATGGTTAATACTCACTTGTGTAGTAGTTGCACACCGATTGTGTGGCATGGAATTTGCACAACGACTTTGTGGCTTGGAGTTTGCGTAGCAGGCATGAAACAATATTATTCCACATGGAATATGAATTATGGGGGTTTAATGGCATGATGATGAGGTGTAAATTGAGGGGTGAAATGATGATAGATGGTGGATGGAAGGCGTACATAAAGGTGAATGATAAATTGTAAATGATGGACATGTGAATGGTACCATGGGGATATAATAGACACCACTAACAGACCTATACAACTTAAAAAAAATGAAAATTGACTGTTATGGTTTAACCTTGTGATAAATGGAAACCCCATGAAATGACCCCATAGAATATGATATGAATGATCATAGGCTAAATTGACATACAAACCCCCAAAATGAATAGGAATATGGAAATATATTTTGATCCCTAAACCCTAGGACCCTAAAATTGGCTCCAATGGGGATGACATCCTCCCAGTGAGGTTCCAAAGAACACCATAGACCATGTGCCTAACCATTGGGAAATGGAGTCAAATTCTAAAAACAAATATTAAACTAGTTGAATAACTAATTACATTTATTCAAACTGACACTGTACAAACTACAAACTTCAAAATAAATAAGGAAAATTTTGATAGCACACCACCAAAGTCTTAGGGCCTTCTACTTGGGCTTCAAACTCAAATTATAACTATCCACACCTGCTATATTTCTCGCTCAACTAATCCACAAGCTTCTTGATTCAAACAACTAGTAAAACCATACAAGCACCTTATCCACTAGTTGAATTCTCTGCATGTGCTTGCTCCCATTCAAAAAGGGAAAAATAATGAATGAAAAATCCCATAAAAACTCTTAAAATATTTCAACAATGATGAAATTAAAGAAGATGATCCCACTAGATGACTTCAAGAATGGTGCAAAATGATCTTCATAGGAAGGCACGCTGAATTCTAGCTCCTCTTGTAGACTACAATTCTATTATGATAAATCTTGATCTCCAAAATTTCTTTCCCGCAACTTCAACTTATATCTGTCTTGACATGGCTACAATTTTTTTTGTGACCTTTGTAATGAATATGATGGAACTGCTACTGGAAAAGACAAAAATTATGACTGCTGAATATAATCTTCGTTACCCCTATTTTCAGGCTCACAAATAACTAAAGGAGGAACATTTTGACTGCAAAAACCATCCAAATAATTGTTTACTTGATCATTGAAAATTAAATAAGGTTGTTGCAATTCATTGTGTATTGGTTCCGAAGATACTACATGATATTCGGCCTCATGATTACTCAATGGATGTAAGTTTGGACTGAGGGGGTCTTCCATGTAACAAATAATAGGGGTATCACATATAGGAAAGAATTGCTACCAATTTATGTTAATTTAAGATTTCCTCTTTTCTTTCTTGGAGAGCTTATAGTTTTCTTTCACCAATTCCAATGTAGCATAACATAAAGGTAAAGGATTAACATAAAAAAAATCATTCTTTCCTTTGCGTTCCATGTCAATTCTACAAGATTGCACACCTAATTTAGTACTTTCATCAGATTCCTTATTGTTGACACATGCAAGCTAGCCGATTTCTTCAAACTGATGGATTTTAATGTCCTATTGATGAGTGCATAGTGCTGGTTGTCCTTCAGGAATGTCTTCATTTAAAAAAAAATAAAAATACTGGCTTACTCCTTGTGAGACAAATAACCTATCTCTCCTTTTTCTACCCATTTTTCTTGGCAAAGAGTCTTTCTTTGTTTTTTTCTGACAACAAGTTCATTTTACAAGGTGAATGTTACCATCATATTTTCCATGGGTTTTATCACTATGTCTAGCTTATGGTTCGACAATGAAGAAATATCCTCCTTCACTGCTTCCTTCCTTTCATCTTCCACATTGACCCTTTTTACCAACAAATTAGTTTCCACATCAACCACAACTTTTTGCATGTCTTCCAAAGTGGCAGGGTTCCTCTCTCTTAGATGATAAGAAATCTCGACCTCTAAACCACCTAGAAAATGAAGCATATGCAATCTGGGAGGAGGTTTTATATATGAATGTATGGCATTAAAAATTCTGTTAAATTATGGTTGAGAATCCTTGGATTGTGTCACTAGGCCACCTCTTTAGGTTCGGATATTCATCCATAATCTAAAAAGGGTTCACTTTGTCCTCCCATATGTCAATGAAAACATGTTCAAACTGTTGGAAAGAAGGAATACTTCGAAATTCCAGGATTTTCTACCACGTCCTAAATTTTCTCATAGGGCTTTGAGAAAACAAGCTTAATTTCATGTCCTCATAATCAACTTCCTCTAGATCCATAAAATCGATAATTCTGTTTACATGTTGTCGTGTTGTGACTTTGGTTATACTATCAAATTTATGCAACCTTCTACTATAATTATATGGTAATTCATGAAAATGGGTTGATAGATGTAATGGGGCATACCAAGCAACATACATCACTAATGTCTGAAAGTAAACTGTATCAACTAGACTATGATTGTCAATTGGACCTTGTTCATGAAAACTCATACAAACAGGATATATATTTTCAACTTCAGGATAATGGCGTACATAACTCAAAGAAGACTCGTGTGCATATTTACAATCTACATTTGATTTTAACAGATAAAATAAAATCCCTTTGACATACTCAGGAGAAAACAAGATGAAATTTACACAACAAAAAATTATATCCTAGGAAAAATTCAGGTTCAAGTACCTGACTCTCACACACTGTTTTTCCATCCTTCCTTGATGAAGTTTGTCCTTCTATAATTTTTTTTTGAAGTCTTGGAGTCACCAGGTGCATAATTTCAGCCTTACTGTGTTTGACTATTGTCCACCATCAACATTCATATCTACAACTTTAACAATCTTCCCTGGAGAAGACTAACTGTCATTCGATCCCCGACAACAATGCCATGTTGGCATTATGACTAATGTGTTGTCCTTGATGGAAACCCACTTGTATCAAGATAAGTATGTGTTGAAATGATGGTAACATGATGAGTACACTAAACATATCAATAAGTGACAAAGGAATGATGAAGGTAAAGCTTGAGAAAGTATACATAGGTTCTGTGAAGCAAAGGCGTGTACACACGTAGGTATGATGAAGAGAAGTCACGTATACACAGGTTCTGTGAATAAAAGTAGTGTACACATGAATGTATGACGAAGATAAGTAGTGTATACACAGGTTCGGTGAAGAAAAGTTGCATACACACGCGGGTATGAAGAAGAAAAGGCAAGTACAGATTGCGCACTATGGTTTACTGAATACCAAGGTACCTTACCATGGTATTAACCCATAGTATTGAGCATGTCAATGGATATTTGATCCCGTCAAAGAACACCATTGGAATTAGTGTGGTTTTAACACATGGTATTGGCTAAAGTCTAAGCTATATAAGGAGATGAAGATCTAAGTATTTGGATGTGCATGAGTGAGATTGATTGATGAATATTTCAATTTGAAGTATGATTTCACGGAATGGGTTATTAATAAGTGGATGATATGAAATAAATATGCACCCAGTAATACAATGATGGATCAAGATCATTAGACCTGAAATGACTATGTATTGTATGATCTACTTATGGGTTGATTACATCTATGGTATAACACATTTTTATTACTGTGTATGTCATGATCTGGGTATGTTTGTAGTTTTGAAGTGCAATGCATTTATGAGTTGGTAATTGCAAATATGTACATGGGTTTGTCTCTGGTAAGGTGCATACATACACAAATAATCTTATGAGTAGTAGCTTATCAATTATGCAGTATGGGCTAATTTGTACGTAGGTTTTATTATTGAAAAGCGCTTATACACATGGAAATTCTTTATGATAAGCGCATATGAAATCTAGGGTTTATGATGAAAAATATTTCTGATTAGTCTAATTAGTATTGATATGTTTCTGTTATTTTTCAATGAAGTATTCATGTTAATTAGGGTTTGATAGTGATGTATTGAGTATTGATGATGCTACTATATGTATGTGATCGAAGATAAGTGATTGGTTGTTTGATTAAGTGATTCAGTGATTGGTTGAATGATTTCATACAATGATCACTTTCAGTTTTGGTATATGGTATTGGGATTAAATGGTGCTTGTGGGTCTAGTCTGAAAATTTGATGAAAAGTGGCCTACAAGTTTTGATGTGTTGAAGAAAGTGGATCTAATGTGAAAATTTATGAAACATGATCCACAATGGTGCTGAGGATTAGAGCCTTCAGTGAGGAGGTATAACCTTCCTGCCAATAGTAGTCGGTGATCAAATCAGGGGGTTGCAACTCCCTTCCAGTGGGTGATGGTAAACAAGATCAGGGGTTGGAGCTCCCTTCGAATGGGTGCTAGTAAACGAGATCATGAGGTTGAAGCTCCCTTCCAGTGGGTTCTAGAGAACAAGTGAAGGTTGTAGCCTTCTATAGGTGGGTGTCTACATGCTGGTATGAATTTGTGCCAGTACAAGATTGTAAGAATTTTTCATAATAATAAAATCGAAGACAGAGATGAGAACAACCATGGTTTTCTCCCACATTGGGTTTCCACCCTAAATCCTGGTGTTCATGTGTGATGCTTTATTATTTTCTTACTGCACATGTTTATTGCTTATAAAATTTCAGATGAATCATAGATGCACTGGTTTAAGTTAAAGAGATGAATATTTAATTGAATTATAATCTTACTGGATATATGTTAGTTGTCTGAATAACAGTCATGTACATTCGTAGTTTTACTTTAGTAACGTTTCTTACATAAATTAGAGTAAGAAAAGAAAAAATTAAGAGAGTTTTAAAATAATAATTCAGATCCCCCCTTTAGTATTTTTCCCAACAATTTATATCAGAGCAGTTTCTTCAGAATAATCTTGATCTTTTTAAGGACATCCATCACGATGGGAAGTCTTGAAGGAGTATTTACTACCAGGCCACCACTGTTCAATGGAAGTAATCTAATCTTTTGTAAGATATGAAAAATATGTTATCTGCAAAGTCTTGGATAAAATGTATGGTGAATAGTAGAAGCAGGTTATCAATATCCATCAACCATTCCCACATATGTTGCAGAAAAGAAGAAATATGAAACCAACAAAAAATTTGTCAATGCCTTATTGGGAAGTCTGAAAAAATCAAAATTTGTGAAATTCATGCAGCTAAATTCAACAAAGGACATATGGGACAAGATCATCCAGAGCTATGAAGGCGATGATAAGGTAAAAAGTGCCAAACTTCAAACTCTTAGAATTCAATATGAAACTCTTAGAATGCATAATGATGAAAGTATTTCAAGTTTCTTCCTTATAATAGATGAGATTGTGAATTCTATGAGAAATATGGGTGAAGATATAAAAGAATCAACCTTAGTAGATAAAATATTGAGATCTCTAACTCCAAAATTCAATTCAAAAGTGGCTGCCACTGAAGAAAAGTAGGATTTGTAGAACCTTACTGTTGTACAACTCCACGAGATTTTAATAGCCTTTGAAATGAGAAAAGGAGGTCCCACATAAATTAGAGAAGTTGTATTCAAAGCAGTTGCAAGAGGAAAAGAAAAGGAAGAACACAAGAAATAAGGTTATATATCAGAAGAAATTGAGGAATTTTTTTTGAAGAAAATCCAACCAGGCACTAGAAGGTTTAGAGGTAAGTTTCTCTTCAAGTGTTTTTCTTGTGGTAGAGTTGGTCATTATGCTGATATGTGTCCTCATAAAGAAAATCATGAAAAGGGAGAATAATTTGAAAATAAAAGAAGTTATTATGTACATGAAGGTAGTGATGGTTTATCATTTGGAGAAGAGGGAGAGTCTGATCAAGATCTTCAAGTACTTATGGAACTTATTTTTAATGAATCTGATGACAATTTCATGGATGCCCTAGAAGAGAAGGATCCTTTTACTAAATAATCTCCTATATCATGGAAGAAAAGATGGTTTCATGGATATTATTTCTCTTGTAACTCTTTTGGACATAAGGCCATTGATTACAAGTCAAGTATGTTGAACAGAACCAAGAGATTGGACAATTTCCAACACATAATAAGAAGTTTCAAGCAAATATGGAGAAAGAAGGATCATCGGTCAGAAACACAGGGAATGTTGACCCTACTGTAGTCAACTGTGTCTAAAGCTTACTTATCCCAGTGAGTGAAGAAGTGATGTGAGATACATTATTAGGATCAGTAATGTATTATCACAAAAGGAAAAATATATGATGATTCAGATGTTTTTTTTGTTAATTCTGGTTGCTTATATTTCTAACAGTGCATCTAATGTGATACCATAAGACATGTATAATATGTACAAGCTCAGGGGGAGCTGAAGTTGTGAAATTTTAGTATTTCACTTTCTATACACGGATCCTATGAAATACAGTCGCGTATATACGTGAGTTCCTACACAAACAGTCACATATATTTTTCTGTGATAGAGAAAAAATGGGGCAGTCTCAAGAAAAGACTCTGATATGCTTCAGCAAATTCTTATTTGGATTTCTTGTTCTGACGTTGATGGTTATAGTCTGTTGATGTTACTTATAAGTGGTATCGAGTTATGATGATATATGAGTTGGTACAACATGACATTAATGCTTTTATGATTGATAAAGATGCTTTTATGGATGAGTTGATGTGATCAATGAATATGTAGCACAGGTTCAGGGGGAGCACTAACCTTGCTACTAATTATGCATTGTTGGAATTATGTTTGCACTATTGTTGAAGAAACTCTTGTAGCTGTAGTTGAATGATGCTATTCTCATTCGATTGAGGTCTCTTCATCTTGGTTATAAAAGTCATATCTGACATTTGATGTAAAGTTCATGTAAAGACCAATAATTCAATTCTTGTTATACTTAGTCCTATTTGGACTATTGAAGGTAAAGTCAATTATGTATGTAATCCCATGATGCGTAGATGTTATAAACCCACTTGGTTAGGTGATTGATGTAAGTTTGAGTCCTCAGTGATAGGAAAGATCATATTCAGTTGAGTCATAGAGTCATGTAATTCATTGAAAATATTTCAGAAGATTCAACATGTGCTTAGGGGGAGCATGGTTAGTATATAATGCATATCAGATCTACAATGTTCATGTATCTACAAGAAAAGAGAAGGCTTCATTCAACATTGGTTAGCCCTTTGCCCTTTATGTCAAAGTGGGATGGTAACTTGGTGTTTGATCAACTTAGAATTTGATTGGTGCTTATATTGATGTGCTTTTACGGGTTGTGGTAACCAAAAACTGATGCAGGGGCATGAGGCTTAGAGACAAAAGCTTCATTAATTATTGCAAAAATCCGAAAAAAATGTTACAAGAAAAGGTGTTGGTACCTTTAGCTGTCAATTTACAGTTGTAATAGATAGGATTGAACTAGTATTTAGGAGGAGTGAATAGTCTTAGATTTGTTTCAGCATATTTAGCTTTAGTTGATAGATTTAAGGAGGATATTATGTAATTAGATTTTGTTGAAATGAGGAGAATTCGATCCTAAAAGAGGAGGTTGCCTGTTATGTAGAAACCTATAAATGTAACCTCTACAAAGGAAGAATTCAGGATTTGGCAGTAGAAGAATGGATTGAGAGGGTTTTCCCTCTGTTTTAATAAAATTGCAGAAATTTGTCTATCTGTGTATTCTTGGCAAGTTTCCCGGAGGGTTCACCTTCATAAATTCATTGGATTATGAGATTCTCTGTATAAATCCATATGTGTTAATTAATGTGTAAGAATTCAGGATAAATTGAAAATATTATGGTTTCTGTGCTTGAGATTGAATATTCTGTGTTTATTGAGTGATTAACTCCGTGGAAAGGTTCGGAGAAAATAGAGGGAACCTAGTTCTTTGGTTGAGAGTGCAGTGACAATCGATCCATGTTTATTGAATTGAAGCAGAATCAAGGTTTCCAAGTGGAGTTGAAATTAAACTGAAATCCAGCGAAAAATCGTGTTTAATCGCAATTAAAACAAAAGTTTGAGGTTAAGCGGTTTTCGAGAAACCACTTACACTGTTGTCGCACAACCTTTTGGTTGTGAGCAGTTTTATTCCATTCGAACGCGATCAAATAACAGTTTGACACGTCACGGGCGCGAAACCACCGATTTCGCATGCCTTTTGGGTGATAATGTTTGGAGGTGGAATGGATACGATATCCGTCCGATCGTGATTGACAAAGATCCAACGATGGTCGCATCGGGAATGCGCGAAGGTTTAAGCCAAGGTATGGACCCGATAAATATTGCAATAGAGTTTTATTAAATATTGAAGTCTGAAATTAATTCCAAAGGTTTTGATGTTATGGAACTTTATTAAAAGGTTGAAGTCGGAAATACATTGCTGAGAGGGATTTAAACATTGTTTAAAACATAAATATATTACATTGCGAAGGTTTGGAATATCATTTCCGAAAGGGTTAAAGCACTGTTTTAAAGGTCAATTATTATATTCCCGAGGGGTACTAAAACATTGGTTAAAGTGGGTTATAATACATTTCGAAGGGTTATAACCATTGTTTACAAAGATCTAACACTTTTTCAAAGTGCATCATTTTGATTTCAAATAATAAGGGGACCAGTGCTTCCAAATGTGAATTTTATTAATTTTATCAACAAACTTGATAAATTCTGATGACGGAGAGTGAAAAAGGAGATCAGGATCAGATTCGTCCTGAGTTAGAGAACATTGTACAAAAGTTTGAAAAACTCTCCTTAAGGCCTGCATCCATACTGCCATCATTTGTGGTATCAAAGCAGTCTTCAGAGCATTTTTCAGACACTGAACAGGATTCCAAAAGTCAGAGAAAGACATCCATCATGGCTGTCAGAATTGGTAGAGGTGGTGTTGGTAGAAGAAGAGGTAGACTAGTCGCAAATGCTTAAGTACTGGAGACTACACAGCAAATTCAAGCTAGATTGGGAGCAATAGAAGCAGGACACTAGAGAGATCCTGAAGATGTCAGTGAACCTAAAGATGATGAAGAAGAAGAAAATGTTGAGCTTACTCTTGATATGAGATTCGTTAAATCAGTTTTAGGATCTACATCCAGGCCTAGACTTGAAGTATCAGATTTTGCAGGAGGATTGAATCCAAAAGAGTTGATAGACTGGATCAATGAAATGAACAAATGCTTTGATTATGATGAGATGGGTGAAGAAAAGAGAGTTAAGTTTGTTGTCACAAGGTTGAAAGGACATGCATCACTTTGGTGGGATGGAGTGCAAGTAGAAAGAAGGAGAGTTGGTAAGCAGCCAATCAAGAATTGGAACAAAATGGTGGCAAAGCTGAGAGGTAAGTTTTTGCCTAGTGATTATCAACTTTCATTGTTTAGAGAAATTCAGAATCTTAGACAGAGATTAATGATAGTAAAATAATACACAAAATAATTTTACAAAGTGAGCATAAGAGCAGGACAAATTCAAGACACAAAAGAGAAGATTGTTAGGTACATAAATGGTCTTAGAATGGAGATCCAAGATGAGATAAGTATATTGTCTCCTAAGTGAGTAGAAGAGGTTTACCAGATGGCCTTAAAAGCTGAAGAAAAACTCCCGAGAAAGAAATCTACCAAAGGAAGAGGTAATTTCTGAGGAAGAGGATGTCAAGGTGGTAGAGGAAGATCTACAACACCAAGAGATGGAGCTAGCAGAAGCTCACCTTAGTATGCACCCACAGAAGGTGATACAAGTGGTAGAAGGAGTTCTTGTAGAGGAAGAGGAGGCAGAAACAGAGGAAGAGAAATCAGATGTTACAGATGTAACAAATTAGGAAATAGATCCTATGAGTGTCCAGAGAAAGAGAATGTGGGGAAAAACTAGAGAAATGCAATTGTTGCTCAGACTAGAGAAGAAGCAGCAAAGTTGCTTGAAACAGAGAAATAAATTGTGCCGGAGAAAGGAGAATATTTGGTGGTTAACAAGGTTTTGTTAAAACAAAAAAGGTGGTTAACAAGGTTTTGTTAAAACAAACAAAGGAAGTTGCTGAACCAATAAAGATAAAGACTTTTTTCAGAAGAGTGTGCAAAGTTCAAGGGAAATTCTGTCAATTGGTAATTGATAGTGGTAGTACAGATAATTTGGTCTCTACAGAGGTGATATAGAAATTGAAATTGAAGACAAGGGAACATCCAAAACCCTACAAGGTGTTATGGCTTCAGAAGGGACATCAACTGATAGTAAAGGAACAATGTGAAATAGAATTACAGATGGGCAGCTACAAAGATAAAATCTTGTGTGATGTGATGCCTATGGATGTGTGTCACATATTTCTAGGTAGACCTTGGCAGTATGACAGAGTAGCAGTACATGATGGAAAGAGAGACACTTACAAGATTTTCAAAGATGATATGAATCAAACATTGTTACCTATGGAAGAAGATGCATCAAGTAAAAAGTCTGATCTAAAGGCTTTATTGTTGAGTGGAAAAGAATACTTGCAAAAAATTGAAGATGATGAGGTAAATTTTGCTTTAGTTTGCAAACCTAAGGTAGTATTTACTTCTACTAAAGTTTCTGATTTTCCATTTGAAATTCAAGAAATGTTGGAGAGTTATTGTGATATTATTGTGGATGATTTTCCTGATGAATTACCACCTGCAAGAAGAATCAACCATCAGATAGATTTGATTCCAGGATCAAATCTGCCAAACAAAGCAGCTTATCGAATGACTCCTACAGAAAATGAAGAAATCAGAAAGCAAGTGCAGGAATTGGTTGACAAAGGGTTGATTAGAGAAAGTTTGAGTCCTTGAGCAGTACCTACAGTGTTAAGTCCAAAGAAAGATGGAGGTTGGAGAATGTGCAGTGATTTAAGAGCAGTCAACAAGATAACAATCAAGTATAGATTTCTTTTACCTAGAATTGAATATTTGATGGATTATTTGAGTGGAGCAAGATATTTTTCAAAATTAGACTTGAAAAGTGGGTATCATCAAATTAGGATAAGGGAAGGTGATAAATGGAAAACAAATTTTAAAACAAATGAGGGATTGTATGAATGGATGGTAATTCCTTTTGGTTTATCAAATGCACCTAGTACATTTATGAGGCTCATCAATGAAGTATTAAAGGAATTTATTGGTAAATTTGCAATAATATATTTGGATGATATATTAATTTACAGTAAAAAAAGGAAGAACACTTGAGACATCTTAATTATGTCTTAAGGAAGTTACATCAAGAGAAGTTACTGATAAATATAAAGAAACGTTCATTCATGAAAGAAGAATTGGTATATCTAGGTTTTGTTGTTTTTGCTGAAGGATTAAAAATGGATCCAGAGAAGATAAAGGCAATTGTGGAGTGGCCTTCACCAAAAAGTGTTTTTGAGGTATGAAGTTTTCACGGTCTTGCTAGTTTTTATAGAAAATTCATAAGGAATTTTAGTAAGATCAGTGCACCTATCATTTAAACCATAAAGAAGGAAAAGAAACCATCCGAATGGACTGCTGACGCTGAAAGGAATTTTCAGTTTTTGAAGCAAAAGATAACTGAGAAACCTGTCTTAGTTTTGCCTGATTTCAATAAACCATTTCAATTAAAATGTGATGCTAGTGGGGAAGCTATTGGGGCTGTACTAAGTCAAGAAGACAGACCTGTAGCATATTTTAGTGAGAAGCTGAATGAGACAAGGAGGAAGTACTCTTCTTATGACAAGGAATTTTATGTAATTGTACAGTCATTGAAGAAGTGGAGACATTATTTAATGTCTAAAGAATTTGTGCTATATTCAGATAATCATGCTTTACAGTATATTATGTAGTAGCCTAAATTGAATAAAAAACATGCAAAATGGGTTGAATATCTTCAAAGTTTTAACTTTGTATTGAAGCACATAAGTGGTCAAGCAAACAAGGTAGCTGATGCCTTGAGTGGAAAAATTATTCTTGTTCAAGAAAGTCAAATTGAAGTATTAGGTTTTGATTTTCTTAAAGAACTCTATAAAACAGATTTGGATTTCAAAGAAGCATTTGAAGCATGTTGTGATCCTGTTTTGATAGGCAGAGGTCAGTGGTTAGATTATTTCTTGCAAGACGGTTTGTTGTTCAAAAGAAATTAGTTATGCATACCAAATTGTTCTATGAGAGAAAATTTAATTAGGGAAAAGCATAGTGGTGGACTTGCTCGACATTTTGGTGTTGATAAGACTTATGAGCAACTAAGTCACTTTTATTTTTGGCCAAAGATGAGATCTGAAGTGAAAAATTATGTGAAGAATTGTAAAATTTTTCAATATGCAAAAGGGAAAAGTCAAAATGTAGGTTTGTACATTCCATTACCTATTCCAGATAGACCTTGGGATATGGTAAGTATGGATTTCATTTTAGAATTGCCTAAGACACAGAGAGGAAATGATAGAATTTATGTTATAGTTGACAAATTTTCAAAAATGGCACATTTTATTCCATGTGATAAAACCAATGACGCTACTCATGTTGTCAATTTGTTTTTCAAGGAAATTGTCAGATTACATGGGTTACCTAAGAGTATTGTTTCTGATAGAGACAACAGATTTGTTGGTCATTTTTGGAGGATAGTATGAAAGAAGCTTGGTACTAAAATGAGTTTCAGCTCAGCTTATCACCCTCATACTGATGAGCAGACAGAAGTAGTGAACAAAAGTTTGGGTAATATTTTGAGAAGTCTTGCAGGAGAACATCCTAAACAGTGGGATCATATTTTACCATAGGCAAAATATGCATATAATGATTCACCTAAAATAAGTACAGGGCAGAGTCCATTCCATATAGTTTATGGAAGGCACCCAAGGGGAGTATCTGAATTGAGGAACTTGGGAAAAGCAGAAATGAGAAGTGCTGAAGGAGAGGAGTTTGCTTTAGAAATACAAGCAATACATGAACATGTAAAGCAACAGCTACAAGACAATAGCATCAAGTACAAAAACAGAGCAGATTTGAGCAGTGGAGAAGTTAATTTTGAAGTTGGTGATTTGGTTTTAGCACACTTAAGAAAAGTAATATTTCCAAAGAAGTGGTATAACAAATTAAAATTCAAAAGGATAGGACCTAGCAGGATATTGAGAAAATTTTCTGCAAATGCCTATGAAATTGAATTACCATCTGATATTGGAATATCTCCAATATTCAATGTTGCTGATTTGTATAGGTATGAAGATGGTGGCACAAATGACAGACCAGAAGAGAGAGAAAAGATTGACTGGGTAAAACAGTTACCCACAGCAAAGACATTACAGCCAGAGAGGATCTTAGACAAGAAAGTGTTTAAGAAGACCAGGGGACAGGAGTATCTTCAATAATTGATCAAGTGGAAGGATCAACCAATCGAGGATGCTACCTGGATGACAAAAACCATGCTATAGAAATTAGGCAGTTCTATGGAGGAGCTCATGGACAGGAGCCCATGAAGATTTTTGTCCTCGGGAGTCTGATGCAGGGGCATGAGGCTTAGAGACAGAAGCTTCATTAATTATTCCAAAAATCTGAAAAAATGTTACAAGCAAAGGTGTTGGTACCTTTAGCTGTCAATTTACAGTTGTAATAGATAGGATTGAACTAGTATTTAGGAGGAGTGAAGAGTCTTATATTTGTTTCAACATATTTAGCTTCAGTTGATAGATTTAAGGAGGATATTATGTAATTATATTTTGTCGAAATGAGGAGAATTTGATCCTCACAGAGGAGGTCGACTGTTATGTAAAAACCTATAAATGTAACCTATGCAAAGGAAGAATTCGGGATTTGGTAGTAGAAGAATGGATTGAGAGGGTTTTCCCTCTGTTTTAATAAAATTGCAGAAATTTGTTTATCTGTGTATTCTTGGCAAGTTTAGTTTCCCGGAGGGTTCATCTTTGTAAATTCATTGGATTATGAGATTCTATGTATAAATCCATGTGTATTAATTAATGTGTAAGAATTCGGGAGAAATTGAAAATATTATGGTTTTTGTGCTTGAGATTGAATATTCTGTGTTTATTGAGTGATTAAATCTGTGGAAAGTTTCAAAGAAAATCGAGGAACCCTGGTTCTTTGGTTGAGAGTGCAGTGACAATCGATCCATGTTTATTGAATTGAAGTGGAATGAAGGTTTCTAAGTGGAGTCGAAATTAAACCGAAATCCAACGAAAAATCGTGTTTAAACGCAATTAAAACAAAAGTTTGAGGTTAAGCGGTTTTCGAGAAACCACTTACACTGTTGTCGCAAAAACTTTTGGTTGTGATCAGTTTTGTTCCATTCGAATGCGATCAAATAACAGTTTGACATGTCACGGGCGTGAAACCATTGATTTCGCGTGCCTTTTGGGGGATAATGTTTGAAGGTGGAATGGATGCGATATGCATCCGATCGTGATTGACGAAGATCCAACGATGGTCACATCGGGAATGCACGAAGGTTTAAGCCAAAGTATGGACCCAATAAATATTGCAATAGAGTTTTACTAAATATTGAAGTTCGGAATTAATTCCAAAGGTTTTAATGTTATGGAACTTTAATAAAATGTTGAAGTCGGAAATACATTGCTGAGAGGGATTTAAACATTGTTTAAAATGTAAATATATTACATTGCGAAGGTTTGGAATATCATTTCCGAAAGGGTTAAAGCACTGTTTTAAAGGTCAATTATTATATTCCCAAGGGGTACTAAAACATTGGTTAAAGTGGGTTATAATACATTCCGAAGGGTTATAGCCATTGTTTACAAAGGTCAAACACTTTTTCAAAGTGCATCATTTTGTTTTCAAAGAATAAGGGGACCATTGCTTCCAAATGTGCATTTTATTAATTTTATGAACAAACTTGATAAATTTTGATGACTGAGAGTGAAAAAGGAGATCAGGATCAGATTCCTCCTGAGTTAGAGAACATTGTACAAAAGCTTGAACAACTCTCCTTAAGGCCTGCATCCATACTGCCATCATTTGTGGTATCAAAGCGGTCTTCAAAGCATTTTTCAGACACTGAAAAAGCTTCCAAAAGTCAGAGAAAGACATCCAGTATGGCTATCAGAATTGGTAGAGGTGGTGCTGGTAGAAGAATAGGTAGACTAGTTGCAAATGCTGAAGTACTGGAGGCTACGTAGCAAATTCAAACTAGATTGGGAGCAATAGAAGCAGGACACCAGAGAGATCCTGAAGATGTCAGTGAACCTAAAGATGAAGAAGAAGAAGAAAATGTTGAGCTTACTCCTGATATGAGATTCGTTAAATCAGTTTTAGGATCTACATCCAGGCCTAGACTTGAAGTATCAACTTTTGCAGGAGGATTGAATCCAGAAGAGTTGATAGACTGGATCAATGAAATGAATAAATGCTTTGATTATGATGAGATGGGTGAAGAAAAGAGAGTTAAGTTTGTTGTCACAAGGTTGAAAGGACATGAATCACTTTGGTGGGATGGAGTGCAAGCACAAAGAAGGAGAGTTGGTAAGCAGCCAATCAATAATTGGAACAGAATGGTGGCAAAGCTGAGAGGTAAGTTTTTGCCTAGTGATTATCAACTTTCATTGTTTAGAAAAATGCAAAATCTTAGACAGATATTAATGACAGTAAAAGAATACACAAAAGAATTTTACAAAGTGAGAATAAGAGCAGGACAAATTCAAGACATAGCAGAGAATATTGTCAGGTACATAAATGGTCTCAGAATGGAGATCCAAGATGAGATAAGTATATTGTCTCCTAAGATAGTAGAAGAGGCTTACCAGATGGCCTTAAAAGCTGAAGATAAACTCCTGAAAAAGAAATCTACCAAAGGAATAGGTACTTTTTGAGGAAGAGGAAGTCAAGGTGGTAGAGGAAGATCTACAACACCAAGAGAGGGAGCTGGCAGCAGCTCACCTCAGTAGGCACCCACAGAAGGTGATACAAGTGGCAGAAGGAGTTCCTATAGAGGAAGAGGAGGCAAAAACAGAGGAAGAGAAGTCAGATGTTATAGATGTAACAAATTAGGAAATAGATCCTATGAGTGTCCAGAGAAAGAGAATGTGGGGAAAAACCAAAGAAATCCAATTGTTGCTCAGACTGGAGAAGAAGCAGCAAAGTTGCCTGAAACAGAGAAAGAAATTGTGCAGGAGAAAGGGGAATCTTTGGTGGTTAACAAGGTTTTGTTAAAACAAACAAAGGTGGTTAACAAGGTTTTGCTAAAACAAACAAAGGAAGTTGCTGAACCAATAAAGATAAAGACTTTGTTTAGAAGTGTGTGCAAAGTTCAAGGGAAATTCTGTCAATTGGTAATTGATAGTGGTAGTACAGATAATTTGGTCTCTACAGAGGTGATATAGAAATTGAAATTGAAGACAAGGGAACATCCAACACCCTACAAGGTGTCATGGCTTCAGAAGGGACATCAAATGATAGTAAAGCTACAAAGATAAAATCCTGTGTGATGTGATGCCTATGGATGTGTGTCACATATTGCTAGGTAGACCTTGGCAGTATGACAGAGCAACAGTACATGATGGAAAAAGAAAAACTTAAAAGCTTTTCAAATATGGTATGAATCAAACATTGTTACCTATGGAAAAAGATGCATCAAGTAAAAAGTTTGATCCAAAGGCTTTATTGTTGAGTGGAAAAGAATACTTGCAACAAATTGAAGATGATGAGGTAAATTTTTCTTTAGTTTGCAAACCTAAGGTAGTATTTACTTCTACTAAAGTTTCTGATTTGCCAATTGAAATTCAAGAAATATTGGATAGTTATTGTGATATTATTGTGGATGATTTGCCTGATGAATTACCACCTGTAAGAAGAATCAACCATCAGATAGGTTTGATTCCAGGATCAAATCTGCTAAAAAAAGCAGCTTACAGAATGACTCCTACAGAAAATGAAGAAATCAGAAAGCAAGTGCAGGAATTGGTTGACAAAGGGTTGATCAAAGAAAGTTTGAGTCCTTGTGCAGTACCTACAGTGTTAAGTCCAAAGAAATATGGAGGTTAGAGAATGTGCACTGATTCAAGAGCAATCAACATGATAACAATCATGTATAGATTTCGTTTACCTAGAATTTAATATTTGATGGATTGTTTGAGTGGAGCAAGATATTTTTCAAAATTAGACTTGAAAAGTGGGTATCATCAAATTAGGATAAGGGAAGGTGATGAATGGAAAACAAATTTTAAAACAAATAAGGGATTGTATGAATGGATGGTAATGCCTTTTGGTTTATCAAATGCACCTAGTACATTTATGAGGCTCATGAATGAAGTATTAAAGGAATTTATTGGTAAATTTGCAATAATATATTTAGATGATATATTAATTTACAATGAAAAAAAGGAAGAACACCTGAGACATCTTAATTATGTCTGAAGGAAGTTACATCAAGAGAAGTTACTGATAAATTTAAAGAAATGTTCATTCATGAAAGAAGAATTGGTATATCTGGGTTTTGTTGTTTCTGCTGAAGGATTAAAAATGGATCCAGAGAAGATAAAGGCAATTGTGGAGTGGCCTTCACCAAAAAGTGTTTTTGAGGTAAGAAGTTTTCACGGTGTTGCTAGTTTTTATAGAAAATTCATAAGGAATTTTAGTAAGATCAATGCACCTATCATTGAAACCATAAA